>ML861244.1:24373-44242 GCA_009831015.1 Picea engelmannii | reverse complement strand
CAACAACAACCCGAGATTGTTGATATCGATGAGATCCCATCCATAGAGATACCACCAGTGAACTCTACACCAATACTGGAGGAGATTCAATAACCAAAACCAGAGGAAATGAAAGAGGACACATAAATAGAGGTGCAGGAACCTCAGAACAAGGAAGTGTAACCCCAACAAGAAGTGAAACCAGAAAGAACTGAACCGGCTGTGGAAGGTAACGAAATGACACAGAATCAAGGATCACTAGGACAGCCAGATGAGTCATAGGTACCTAGCCTCGGTAAACCAATAGAAGAGACCATGGGAACGACCTCGGCTTGGCCATAATGGCTTACAGGGAAACAACCAGGAATTGTTGGAACTTCATACCAACCACCACAGCAGGAAGATAGAGTTTTGATACTGAGATCACCTCACAAGAAATCGACAGTAGAAATTGTGCTACCACGCATACCAGAGGGAGTATAGGTAGAGCCACAACTACTCAGTCATGTTCGGAAGCTAAAGTATTCCGACCATGACATCTCAAATGAAACCAAGTACCTGAAACTTGCGCTAAGGGGTTTTATGCAGAACATAGTGGTTAACCAACTTGGAGAAACAATCATCCAACCACATGATTGGGCAGTTGGACTAGACCGAACCAACATTTTAGGGTTGCTGAAACTTCCGCACTTTGGCAGAGGCTCTTATATGACAACATGCATTAAGTAGCTATTAGCAGTTATGCATGGAGGGGATATATGGATGGATAGACCCGTCCCCATAACAGTTGAGCACATAAAAACTTAGTCAAGCTATAGAAAGAAACAAAGCAGAGGGAAGCGCTAGAAAAAGAGTATGAGTAGGCCAAATCCAAAAATCAGAAGGAGATGGAACACAAGAACAAATTGGAACGCATAGTGGGAGAGATTTTTGGGAAAATTACAAACACTGCGCAGGAAATGAACTCCTAGCTACATAAAAGATCGACCAGATTGCACAGGAAATTGCTCGATACTAGAAGGATATTGGGGATCTTCGAGAATAGCTAACACCAACAACTCCACCAGCAGTAAAGGAGAAAAGGAGGTAGGCAACAACAATTCAAATACAGGAGATGGAGAAGAAAGTTAGCATGGAAGCTAACTTGCTCGACAGAGAAGTGCAGCTTTGGACAAGGTTGGAGGAGGATCCACAAGTTCAACGCTAGGACAAGGAAGAGGAAAGGATCAATGCACTGATCCAAGAACTCAAACAGAGGAAAATTACTATACCAATGCCAAAACGCATCAAGGGGATACATGATTTGAAGAAGATGCAGGCATAACTTATCACTGAGCAGACACAAAAATAAGAACCTCAGGCTCAAATAGAACCACTACAGGAATGGGTAGCAGAAGTACTCGCACAAGAAGAAGCAGATAGAGCACAGATGGCAGAGCCACAGGCAGAATGCACAAGACTACGGAGCAATGAAGTGGCAGTTCAGGTAATGGATACCATTAAGGAGAAGACTACCCAGGCACTGACAAAAGCTGTAGAGCTAAGAGAAAATATATAGATCATCACCGAAGAGATTGAGTGATGCAGGAGCATCGCTCACTCAACAAGCGAGCCAGCGTGTGGAGCAGGAAGAACAGTTGGACAACGCCAACACACAAATTTTGAAATACTTTGGAAAGTTGTTGCACCGCCCTTTAAATGAAGGCATTCATAAGGAGCGCACTATGTATATTGTAAATGGACCTTGAGCCTTTAAGCTCACGTCCTTAGGTAGCTGAGGCATTTAATAGTTTTAATGCTGTTAGATAGGAATTTAATTGTAGATTGGATAGTTTCAGATTTTGAGAGGGCAAATGGAATATAGACACCCTCCTTTGTATCCTTGTATTATTATCATTGAGAGAAAGCAGAGCAGAACAGAGAACTGGTGAAGACTACCCATGTACAGATTGAATTAATAGAAGAAAGATATTTATTCAGTTACATGGTTTGTGTTGTTCCTCTGTGTTGATATTATGCTCATGGATGTTTGATTTCTGTCATGCATTTTCTTTGATATGTTGTGTATGTGATTTCATAACTGAATTAAAATCTGTGAGAGAGAGGAGAATGAGTTTCAATTGTTTCTCTGTCTGAGCCAGGAGATTCCTGCATAGAGTGCAGTTGAATTCATCCACATAGAGTGCGTTGATGAGGCTAGACAATTAAACTCTTATTCTCATCTGCCCAGAAGTTGAATTGGGTTATTAGAGCCATGCAGGATAAGTGCAGGCCAGATTTGAAGTCTCAGTAGCTAGCCTGAGCATAGGGAGATAGGGATTACTATGGCTGCAAGTGCACAGGATCTGAAGGACCCAACACTTTGAGAGCTGTTGGAGGCCGAGTGTGAGAAGCGTGTGCAAAGTCTCTGAGGGAGGCAGAATTTACAAGATCAGGAGGGATAGTTCCTTTCGCGAAGGCTGTGGGAATAGGACCCAGGAGAAGGTTCGAGCTAAGAGAAGCGTTGAAGCGGAAGAAATCTCCAAGGGGGAGAATCAACAGTCAGGATTCACAGGTTAGATCCGCGAAGTCCCACTAACCATCAGATCTTGGAGAAGCTGTGCGAGGTTTAGTCCTTAGGCGTAGGAGGGAGGACCAAAGCCCATTGGGATTCGACATTCAGAGTTTGGGGAGGTGAGAGTTTCATACTCATCGAAATCGCGAATCGCGATTTCCCGGAGTCATTGGGACCATTGATCTCAGCATGGACACGTGGCGTGAGATCTCGGAGAGTCAGGATTCGGCACTTCGGGACTTTTAGTGTCGAAGGGATCACAGCAGATTCGCGAAACCCCAAATTATGAAGGGTCCCACGGTGATAGTGGGATATTTGACAGGTGGCATCACGATTTGGAGTTTGGGACTTGGAAGGTCCGGTGAAACGGGGCTACGGAAGCCGCAATTTCCCGATCGACGATTTGCCGAGTTCCACCGGTGTGTGGGGTCCAAGCGTCATCAACAAGGAAAGGTGGCATCGTATCAGAGAATTGGTACATTGGGTCTCGGGGAATTGAGAGACAAGAAACCTGTGACCATAAGACTCATGAATTCGCGAAGTCTGATTTCCTAGTTGTGAAGGGAGGTTAGTGAAGAGTAACCTGTGGGTGACTAAAGGTCCTGATACGGGATCTGAGGAGCATTGTAGCTCTTCAGGCCTGAGTCGAAGAAGGTCCCGGTGAGCGCGGATTGCCCAGCGAAGGGCAAGACCTACATCAAGTGGTATCAGAGTGGGAGAAGAGCTCTCTTTGCTTTCAGTAGCAGAGAGAAGAAATTTTCACCATGCCTCTGAGAAGGGGTAGACAATCACCTAATCCAGAGGGGGAAAGGGAATTGTCCAGAGGAAGAGAAATGTCTAGATAAAGAAGTAGCCATGGACAGAATATAGAGATAGAGAGGGAAATACAAAATCTTCTTGCTAGAATGGAAGATATGGAAGCAGCGTAGAGACGCACAACAAATACGGGAGATCTAAGTAACTCTGAAGGCGAGGCGGAGGCTGTACCACAAGAAGAGGTCACAGCAGAGGAGGCATCAACTGCACGATTGATAAAATCTATCGCCAGGATGAGTTCCAAGACCAAGATGGACATTCCAGTTTACGAAGGAAGTTTGGATGCAGAAGAGTTGCTGGATTGGATCCGAGCACTCGACACCTACTTCGACTATGAAGACATCGAAGAGGATAAGAAGGTAAGGCATGCTATTACCAAGTTGAAGGGACATGCAACCTTATGGTGGGACGAGTTGCAAGCTGACAGGCGTTCCAAGGGAAAATAGAAGATCAAGAGCTGGGACAGGATGATAGCGAAGATGAAAGCGAAATTCATCCCCAGGGACTATCCGATCACTCTATTCAGGCGAATTCAGAACCTGAGACAGAAGTTGATGATGGTGAAGGAGTACACTGAAGAATTTTACAGGCTCAACATGAGAGCAGTTCATCGAGAGAGCGATTATGAGAAGGTGGCGAGATACCTGAATGGTTTAAGGTATGACCTTCAGGATGAGTTAAGCATGGCAGCTATCAGGACGGTGAAAGATGCTTACCAATTGGCTCTAAAATTCGAAGATAAGCTAAGCCGTAAGCAGGGACAGCGTGGGCAAGGCAGGAGTCATCCCAGAGGCAAGGAAGTTACCCAAGAAAGGATTTAGAATCCCAAGGAGGAGTGGAAGAGACCTCAGGGTAAGATTGAGAAAGGCGGAACCTCACAGTAGAGGCAACAATATGCTGAGTCGAGGAGGCAAAATATAGAACAGGGTGGAAGTTATGCTGATGAAAACACTCTTCCTCATACTAGAGGTCGAGGCAGAGGGAGAGGTGGAGTGATCACATGTTTTACATGTGGAAAGAATGGGCACAAGTCATTTGAGTGTCCAGAGAAGAAGAAAGCCGGAGGAGAAGCTCACATCACTGAGGCACAGAGGCATGATGTTGAGGACGAGGACACCAGAAATGGGAAGTCACTGACGGTACACAAAGTTCTCTTAACACCCAAGAAAGAGGTGGAGGACACAACTCAGAGAACCAGACTGTTCAGGACCATGTGCAAGACCAAGGGTTGGAAATGAAAGGTCATCGTGGACAACAGAAGCACCGACAATCTCGTTTCGACCGAGATGGTGGAGAAATTGAAGCTGGAGACAATAGATCACCCAAGCCCATACAAAGTATCATGGTTGTAGAGAGGACACCATGCAAGTGTTACGAAACAATGCTTGGTTGAATTCAGGATGGATGAATATAGGGAAATTTTTTTGTGTGATGTTATTCCCATGGATGTCTGTCATGTATTGTTGGGTAGATCATGGCAGTATGACAGAAATGTGGTTCATGACGGAAGGATGAACACATACACTTTGGAAAAGGATGGGAGAATGCATAAATTGCTTCCAATAAAAGACAAGGAGGTAAATCCGGAAGTAGAAAGTACCATACTTCTCATGAGCGGGAAGGAGCTTCTCACAGAGATGGAAAAGAAGGAAGATCCACAGTTCTTTGTGGTCAATAAACTGAGAATTGTCCTGACTAGCACAAGAGTGGATGACTTGCCAGAAGAGATTCAGGAACTGCTGGGAGAGTTCGCTGATATCATCGTGGACAAACTACCTCGTTCGTTGCCACCGATGAGGAGTGTGAGTCACCATATAGACCTCATACCTAGAGCAAGTTTGTCGAATAACGCAGCGTACAGGTTGACACCTCAGGAGAACGAGGAGGTCAAAAGGCAAGTGCAGGATTTGCTGGATAAAGGACTGGTGAGGGAAAGTCTTAGTCCATGTGTTGTTCTGACAGTACTAAGTCCGAAGAAGGATGGAGGCTGGAGAATGTGTACAGACTCCAGGCGATAAACAAAATCACCATCAGGTACAAATTTCCACTGCCGAGAATGGATGATCTGATGGATTGCCTGAGCGGGGAAAATTATTTTTCAAAAATTGATTTGAAAAGCGGATATCATCATATTCGCATGAGAGAGGGTGATGAATGGAAGACAACATTCAAGACAAACGAGGGTTTGTATGAATGGCTGGTCATGCTGTTTGGTTTGAAAAATGCGTCGAGCACATTCATGAGGCTGATGAATGAAGTCCTATGGGAATTCATTGGCAAATTTGTGGTCGTGTATCTGGATGATATACTGATTTTCAGTAAGACCAAGGATGAACACTTGAAACATTTAGCCATTGTGATGAGGAATCTATAGCAGGAGAAGCTGCTGATCAATTTGAAGAAGTGCTCGTTTTTGTAGACAGAGCTTATTTATTTGGGTTTTGTTATCTCAGCGAATGAGTTGAAAATGGATCCTGAGAAGGTGGAAGTAATCAGGAATTGGCCATCACCGAGAAATGTTTTCAAGGTGAGGAGTTTCCATGGACTAGCTAGTTTCTACAGAAAATTCATTTGAAATTTCAGTGGAATTAGCGCAGCAATGATGGATACAGTGAAGAAGCGGCACAAGATTTTTCATTGGACAGCAGAGGCTGAGGAGAGCTTCAATCTGTTGAAGCAGAAGATTACAGAGCAACCAATTTTGGTGTTTCCTGACTTTCAGAAGACATTTTAGGTGAAATGTGATGCCAGTGCGTATGTTGTTGGAGGGGTCTTGAGTCAGGATGACAGGCCAGTTGCATATTTCAGCGAGAAGCTGGACGACGCAAAGCTGAAATACTCCACGTATGATAAAGAGTTTTATTCCATCATACAGGCATTGAAGAAGTGGAGGCATTACTTGATACCCAAGGAATTTGTATTATACAACGATAATCATGCATTGCAGTTTGTAAGTCAACAGGAGAAGTTGAACCAGAAGCATGCAAAATGGGTGGAGTACATGCAAAATTTCACATTTGTAATTAAACACATTTCAAGAACTGCTAACAAAGTAGCTGATGCTTTGAGCAGGAAATGCTTGTTGTTGCAGGAGTTCAGAGTCAAAACATTGGGTTTTGAGAATCTGAAGGACATGTATGCAGGAGATGCAGATTTCAGAGAAGCGTACGAAGCAGCTGAGAGTCTCGTTCCCAGGGATCAGAGTCCGTGGATAGATTATATGATCCAGGATGGAATGTTGTTCAGAGGTAATCAACTGTGCATTCCGAATTGCTCCATGAGGGAGAATTTGGTGAAGGAAAAGCATAGTGGTGGGTTAGCAGGTCACTTTGGACATGATAAGACATTCGCCAAGCTGAGCGAATCATATTTTTGGCCAGGGATGCATGTTGATGTCAAACGGTTTGTTGACAGATGTAGGATATGTCAACATTCGAATGGCCAAAAGCATAATACTGGGTTATATTAGCCATTGCCCATACTCGAAAGGCCATGGGAAGCCATTAGCATGGATTTTGTTTTGGGTTTTCCGAGAATGCAGAGAGGTGTTGATTCCATCTTCGTGGTGGTGGACAAGTTTTCAAAGATGGCACATTTTATCCCATGTCAAAAGACCAGCGATGCGACGCACATTGCAAATTTGTTTTTCAAAGAAATTGTTAGACTGCATGGATTACCGAGAAGCATAGTCTCGGACAGGGATACCAAGTTCATAGGTCATTTTTGGAGGACGCTATGGAAGAAGCTGGGAACTGATTTGGCTTTTAGTTCATCTTACCATCCACAGACAGATGGGTAGACTGAGGCGGTCAATAGGAGTTTGGGGGATTTATTGAGGAGCTTGGTGACAGAGCACCACAGCAGTTGGGACCAGATATTGCCACAGGCAGAATTCACATACAACGACTCGGTGAATCGGAGTATAGGAAGAAGCCCATTCCAAATTTTGTATGGAACACAACCGAGAGGAGTTTCTGAATTGCGAGATTCAGAACATGCTTCGACTAGAAGCACGAGTGCTGAAGAGTTCGTTGAAGCCATGAGAGAACTTCACACGAAGGTGAAGCAGCGACTGATGGATGCAAATCAGGAGTATAAGCGCAGAGCCGATCAGCAGAAGAGACAACTTCAGTTTGAAGTTGGCAATTTGGTTTTGGCACACTTAAGGAAGGAAAGGTTCCAAAGGGGAACATATAACAAGTTGAAGATGAAAAAGATTGGACCATGTAGAGTCCTGAAGAAATTTGGAGAAAACGCTTATGAGATTGAGTTGCCAGAGGGCATTGGGGTATCTCCAATTTTTAATATTTCGTATTTATACCCATACAGGGCTGGAAGAGCAGAGGCTAGAACTGAAGAACCAGTGGTCCAGTGGCAGAAACAATTACCAGTTGCATAGAAACCGCAGATGGAGTGCATACTGGACAAGTGAGTGGGAAAAAAGACCAGAAGAAAGCAATATTTTGAATACCTGGTGAAATGGAAGAATCACCCAGTGGAAGATGCCAGCTGGGAGACTAAGGCAGTGATACAAAAGCATGGACAGATCGTGCAGGAGCTCATGGACAGGAGCCCATGAAAATTTTTGAACCGAGGAGTATGATGCAGGAGCATCGCTCACTCATCAAGCGAGCCAATGCATGGAGCAGGAAGAACAGTTGGACAATGCCAACACACAAATTTTGAAATACTTTGGAAAGTTGTTGTGTCACCCTTTAAATGAAGGCATTCATAAGGAGTGCACTATGTATATTGTAAATGGACCTTGAGCCTTTAATCTCACGTCCTTAGGTAGCTGAGGCATTTAATAGTTTTAATGCTGTTAGATAGGAATTTAATTGTAGATTGGATAGTTTCATATTTTGAGAGGGAAAATGGAATATAGACACCCTCCTTTGTATCCTTGTATTATTATCATTGAGAGAAAGCAGAGAAGAATGGAGAACTGGTGAAGACTACCCATGTACAGATTGAATTAATAGAAGAAAGACCTTTATTCAATTACATGGTTTGTGTTGTTCCTCTGTGTTGATATTATGCTCATGGATGTTTGCTTTCTGTCATGCATTTTCTTTGATATGCTGTGTATGCGATTTCATAACTGAATTGAAATCTATGAGAGAGAGGAGAATGAGTTTCAATTGTTTCTCTGTCTGAGCCAGGAGATTCCTGCATAGAGTGCAGTTGAATTCATCCGCATAGAGTGCGTTGATGAGGCTAGACAGTTAAACTCTTATTCTCATCTGCCCAGAAGTTGAATTGGGTTATTAGAGCCGTGCAGGATAAGTGCAGGATGGATTTGAAGTCTCAGTAGCTAGCCTGAGCATAGGGAGATAGGGATTACTATGGCTGCAAGTGCACAGGATCTGAAGGACCCAACACTTTGAGAGTTGTTGGAGGCCGAGTGTGAGAAGCGTGTGCAAAGTCTCTGAGGGAGGTAGAATTTACAAGCTCAGGAGGGATAGTTCCTTTCATGAAGGCTGTGGGAACAGGACCCAGGAGAAGGTTCGAGCTGGGAGAAGCGTTGAAGTGGAAGAAATCTCCAAGGGGGAGAATCAACGGTTAGGATTCGAAGGTTAGATCTGCGAAGTCCCGCTGACCATCAGATCTTGGAGAAGCTGCACGAGGTTTAGTCCTTAGGCACAGGAGGGAGGACCAAAGCCCATTGGGATTCGACATTCAGAGTTTGGGGAGGTGAGAGTTTCATACTCGTCGAAATCACGAATCACGATTTCCCGGAGTCGTTGGAGCCGTTGATCTCAGCGTGGACACATGGCGTGAGATCCCGGAGAGTCGGGATTCGACACTTCGGGACTTTTAGTGTCGAAGGGATCGCAATAGATTCACGAAACCCCAAATTACGAAGGGTCCCACGGTGATAGTGGGATATTTGACAGGTGGCATCACGATTTGGAGTTTGGGACTTGGAAGGTCCTGTGAAACGGGGCTATGGAAGCCGCGATTTCCCGAGTTCCACCGGTGTGTGGGGTCCAAGCGTCATCAACGAGGACATGTGGCATCGTATCGGAGAATCGGTACATTGGGGGTCTCGGGGAATTGAGAGACAATAAACCCATGACCATAAGACTCACGAATTTGTGAAGTATGATTTCCCAGTTGTGAAGGGAGGTCAGTGCAGAGTAACCCATGGGTGACTAAAGGTCCCGATACGGGATCTGAGGAGAATTGTAGCTCTTCGGGCCTGAGTCGAAGAAGGTCCTGGTGAGCGCAGATTTCCCAGTGAAGGGAAAGACCTGCATCATTGAGGTATCTCAGAAAGATTAGGTGATTATGGACAAGTCACATGTCAGTGTTGGGGACCTATTCGTAGCAGGCAAAAGTGGGAAAGAAAGCATGCACAAATAAGAATGACAGCTGGAAGAGAAATCGTGGGAAAGAAAGCGTGCAAGAGGAAAGTGATGACTGGAAGGAAGCACAACACACGCGCATGTAGATATGGAAGACCAAACGATAGTAGGGTTAGGGTTTTTGTGGAAATGGCTGAAGATCCTGATAGATATAAATATATATACGAAGGTATCATAGAAGAGGGTGGAGAGGTTCGCTGAGGTTGAGCTTTACTACTGTTGTAGAGTTGAGATTGTTTCTATGTAATGGATTTTATTAGATGTACTATTTTTGAAAAGAAAGTAAGCTAAGTGGAAGATAAAAGGTAGATCCTGAGGATTAGATCATAGGCCGAGGATCCTGGTGTGATCTAGTTCACCTCACAGAGATCTTACCCATCTGAGTAGAGTTGTAAGCGTGTGATCCGAATTATTTTCAGCACGAAATGAGATCGGAGATATACTAAATAAATGCATAGAGATATAGCACATATTCAATAATATAATAGAAATTTATCAGAGATGCAACCATAAAAAAAAATATACAGTAATACACGATTTCTATTAATGAAATAAATGTATAGAGACTGTAAAAATACAGAGTGAAAGACTCGCTAGAATGGTGGCAGCTTATCTCTGAGAAGAGATGTGACAACTACTCGCATTTGGAAGAAGATGATTACAGTGAGGCTCTGAAGGCATTTTTACAATAAGAAGGAATGAAAAAATCCATAGACATCCAAAAACCTAACCCTGGGAGATGAAGCACTAAAAGTCATGTGGGCTCCGTTTGGGTAAGTGAGTACATCAACTTCCCGAGGTCGTAACTTTTGCATACGATCTCTGTTTTAGGCATGTGATAGATCGTTGGAAAGGTATCATTGAGGAGATTCATTTTGGGGGATCAATGATGCCTTTGGATATCATTGAGAATATTTATCTCGAAAAACCTTCATTTGGGCCTTCAAAATGGCTCTGAAAGTTAAAACCTACTAAAAATAGTAAATTGCCAAAATTGCCAGAAAACCATTTTGAGACATTTGGAAAAGGTGGGTGGCCACCGATATCCACCTGGATCAATCCTCCATCCTTAGGAAGAAATGGCCTCCATTTTGTTGAGTTTCCAGGGGAGAGGGAAAATCATTTGTTGAATCTGCATCTTGGTGAGTTGCTTGTCTTGCTGGAGACGTCACGGTGCTTAGTTTGAGGAAATCTGTCGCGAACCTGTTACAGTTGAGGCTGCTCAACAAGTCGATATACATGAGAGGATTATGTGCAGAAGGAATATTTGCACTTTGTTGCAGCCTTGTCGACCTGCTTCTGTTGGATAGAAGGTGCTTGGGGCAAGGTTGTAGTGGTTGCAGTGTCCTTTTGTTCTCCTTTTGAATAGATTGTGAAGAAGTCGAATTTTGCAGTATGAGATACTATATTGTGAAACGTTTTAGGTGGAATAGTAGTCGTAACTACCTCTGGTATTCTATAGAGATGACCCCCCAAAGTAACAATGACACTATGGGGTCGAGACTCATAAACAACATGGCATCTCCACATATATGGTTGGCCCAAGAGAACATCACAGACATCTAGTGGGGAAACGTCACATAATACCTGATCCTTGAAGGGTTGGATGCCATATGACAATTGAAACTGTTGGTTGACATGGAGATATCATCCTTGTCGAAGCCACTCGATGTTGTATGGATGTGGGTGTGGTGTTGTCGACAATCCCAACTGTTTGACAACCTCTGCTGAGATGAGGTTCTTATGGCTTCCACTATCAACAATAAAATTTAGTGGGGTGCCCTTCACCCACATTTGTGAATGAAAAAGGTACTCCCCCTCTTCAGGATCTATTGGTTCTTCTGGTTGAATTGTTGTGGTTGCGACAATAGTAGTGGGGTCTGTGTCAATGATCTGTCCTTTACCATTATTTTTAGAATCAGATTCTAAATCAGGGTTTGGCTCTTTGTCTTTGATTTTGGCCACTAATGAATGTTTTGAGTGACATTCATCAGTGTTGTGCTAGGGTATTTTTTGGAACTCGCACCATTTTCTGGTGTCCTTCTTTGTCTTCCCGTGACCCTTCTTTTCTTGTGTCTTGGAATGGTTTTTGGGAGACTGCTTGTTAGGGCCATATTTGTCATACTTTGGTTGTTACGGATTTGCAGACCCGAATTCCCATTTGTTCTGGTGCTTAAATTTCTACTCAATTTTAACAACATATCGATAAGCAACACTGAGTGATGAGATGTCCAGAAAATCCATTTCAGTTTGGATGTATCTGTGTAGAGCCCCACGGTATTTCAAAACCAAACGTCACTCAGAGTCTTTGATACTCAGCTTGGTGCGCAAGGTATGGAAGTTATTGGTGAACTCCAGAACTGCTTGGCCCCTCTCTTGCTGCAGTGTGGTCCATCTCATGTACTGGTCCTCATAGTTTCCAACAGGGTAATATTGTTCTTTTACCGCATCCACAAAAAAATCCCATGTGGGATTGGCCCCATATATTATAGACTCCTCTATGGAACTTTTCTCCCAGTAAGGTTCCCACCAATGTTTGACATAAGAGAGATCTTTTAAGGAGTGCAAAGGTGATATTTTCTTTGTCAGAAAAATTGTGAACAGAGAAATAACCTTCCAACAGAGTTAACCATTTTTCTAGGGCTTCTGCATCTATCTGTCCTTCAAATACAGGAATATCAAAATTAACTAAAGTGGCCTCTTGATGAAGATGTGCCTAATGCTATCAGCAAGCATTGAAGGATGTGGGAAAAATTCTCCATCATTTCATCCCTCTGTCGTGTGAGAGCTTGCTCAAGCAACAGATTGATAGGATTGTCTGCTCCATCGTTTTTATTTTCTTCCACCATTGAGGTTTTATTGGGTGTGCGAGATTGATTGTATTCAAGAGAGACAAGATCGTGACCCAACTTACTATACTCAGACCTCGTTGGGGACATGCACTGAAAAACATGATCAAGAGCAACCTGGCTTTGATACCATTGATCCGAATTATTTTCGGCACGAAATGAGATCGGAGATATAATAAAGAAATTCACAGAGATATCATAGATATTCAATAATATAATAGAAATGTATCATAGATGCAACCATAAACACAGATATATAGTAATACACAATTTCTATTAATGAAATAAATGTACAGAGACTATAAAAATACAAAGTGAAAGACTCGCTAGAATGGTGGTAGCTTATCTCTGAGAAGAGATGTGACGGCTACTCACATTCACAAGAAGATGATGACAATGAGTCTCTGAAGGAATTTTTACAATAATTAGGAATTCCAAAAACCATAGACATCCAAAAACCTAACCCTGGGAGGTGAAGCGCCAAAATTCATGTGGGCCCCATTTGGGTAAGTGAGTATATCAACTTCCCGGGGTCGTAACTTTTGCATACAATCTCCGTTTTAGGTGTGTGATAGCTTGTTGGAAAGGTATTGTTGAGGAGATTCATTTTGGGTGCTCAATCATGCCTTTGGATATCATTGAGAACATAGATATAGAAAAACCTTCATTTGGGCCCTCAAAATGGCCCAGGAAGTTAAAACCTGCTAAAAATAGTAAATTGCCAAAATTGCTAGAAAGCCATTTTGAGCCATTTGGAAAAGGTGGGTGGCCACCGATATCCACCTGGATCAGCGTGAGGTGCGAGAATTGAAGAACCTCCATAATAAGAGAGCCAATATCCAAATCTTTCTGGACATAGTCCAGGAGGGGGTGAACCAAGAAAATACCTGTGTAATGTGATGAATGCATGCATATATTTGTCATATTTTTAGTAGTTAAATGCTATATGAAATGAATGAATGAGTTATTATATTGCTTGGTTAATTGTTGTGGGAATATAATGAAAAGATACCATAGAGGTTAAAATATAAAAGAGGATATTAGTAGTTCATAATACAAATCATAATTAATGGTTCAGAATCTAGATCCCCTATCTCATGCTCAATCCTAAGATGTAAACACCTAAGTATTACAACCACCCATTTAAATCTATCTCGGGTGAGACTTGACAGTGCATTCTGTGTACTGTGTTGCCTTCTGGTTTACCAGAAGGGCCAATAGTTTTAGGCTTTGCTGGTACCCTTAAAGATATGAAGCCTGGGTCTACGTCGTAGGTAGTAGAGAGATGGAATCCAACTTAACCAACACCATTTTATCTTTTCTTTTTAGCATATTTGTTTACATAGCATACTTGAGAATAGAGTTGATTTCTGTAGTCATTTCCACTTGTTGCTGTTTACCCTAGCCATAGAGATATTTTCCTCGTATTAGAATTGACGACCACACTGGGGATTGAATCTTCTTTCTTAGGGTTTGGAGTGATTTTCTCCTTAGATTTCTCTCGTTCCTATTATGTTTCTTGTCATATCATTACTTGATGGCCTCTGTTCACTCTGAGTCTGATTTTTCAGCCTTCTCCCTCACCTAGCCTTGTTTTTTGAAACATATTCGTGGTTTTTGGCTTGACAGTCATGTATATGCGCAGGTTCTCCCTCTGCAAGTTGCATACATATGATTTGTTTCCTTGAATAGTCGCATACATCAACCTTCTTTTCTTATTTTCTAGGTTTGGTGGTTGTTGTGTGGGATTTGATGTTTGCTGAGTCTTCTTAGGTCTCTGTAGTGATTGTTGAGTGCCTGCGGGATGACATGAAACCTGTCTTTGGTTGAATTTTTGGGTGGAGTCTTTCTCATCACCTTTTCATTTTGATTGTCCTTGTACATTGGGGTGAGTGTTCTGCTCCTTGGTATGATGCTTGAGTTATCTCTTTCTATACACAATAGAGTTTATATATCAAGCTGCTTTTCAGTCCATGCATTTTCATTTTTATTATATTGAAAATACAAAAATATTAGTCATTTTACATTTCTTGTCATTTTGGTCTTTTGAGTCCTTGTCATTAGCTTAGTTCATGTAACGAAAGATTGCATATTTACTTCAGAATTGCAGTGTTGAAATTGGAAATTGCATTTGTTTAAGAGGCATATCATTCACTGAAAATTGAAGTTAGGGATTTGCATTATATACATATTTACTTTTCTTGCTGAGTCATAACATCATGAGTTTCACTACCATACCTTTTTGAGTAATCATGGCCACTAAAATTAATGCTCTAATTTAAAATTGATTAGTCACGATTTTATTTTCTAGGGTGCACAAACTAGCTTAGGATTTAGTGCCTTGGAATTGGATTTTGTGAGTAAACTTCTCCAAGGAAATTAAATCAACATATGTGTTTGACAAAGGGAGTGGAGAAATACATTGTATAATTGATAATATCAGAAGGCTATTCTCACACCGGAGTTAATCATGAGGTCACATGAGGTTGGTTGAAGGGATATCCCCCCGATACCTTTTTAGCATCATAGATATTTCTGGGGATCTATTCATATCTGGGGATATTTCTAGTGCCTTTACCTCTATGAGAGGTGGTACTTTCAAGGTTTCAGGCTTTGCTACCCTGCCCATATGGTGGACATGACTTACGAATGCTTGCTTGTGCATCGGTTATACATTGATTTCTTAGTTTCTTGACTTAGGTGACACATAGGTTACTTGAATGGGCTATTCTGTAGGTACCTTGGGTTAGATAGGGGTCGTACAACCCAAAACCTTTATGGAGGATTACCTCTCTAGGGGGATCTGGCCGAATGTTTTTTAATCCCATGAGGGACCTTATAACTAATTCTGTTACCTCCGATCTTTAGCAGGGAGTCTCAGGCCCCTCTTGGTTGAGAGATAGCTTATTTAGGGAGGGAGGCCACTTTCAGCCATTTTACCCCATTTGTGTGCATATTGGTTGTTTGAATTTTGGTGTGCTCTTTGATTACTAGTTGGCCTTAGGATTTTTTTTTTTCTTTAGAGTATTAATTCATCTCGGAGTCAGACCTGCGTCCCCGCCAGTCCCATTGCTTGTTATAGTTACCACCATATTTTGAGTCTTTGCTTTCTAAAAGGCATAGAGTTATTAGAAGTGGCACACATATATCCATTGTTCAGACTTGTGATTCTACAAGTATGAGTATTTAAACTAGTCTTAAGAACACTGGGAGCCCTTCGACTCCCACACCCACTATAGTTAATGGCACCCCTTCGAATCTTGCAACCACAATGGTTGTAGTGCTGGAGGCACCTATCATTACTATGGATCGACTTGTAGTGAATTCTTAATCTCTTGCCTCAAACCCTTTTGGGTCTCTTGGTCATTCACTGGGCTATAATGTTCAGTACATCCTTATGGCCTCTAGTCCTTTTTCCTATGGTATGATGAACTTTACTTCACAGTTTTCAAATGTCATCCAAGTTGCTGGCCCTAATGCTAGCATTGGGCTTGGGGGCACTACACCTCCTTACACTCCATTTTTTTTTGGTGGTTCTCAAATCCCTTAAACGAATCCTAATATAGGAGATATTCCTGCTTTTAACCCTGTGTCTAATCCTCTTTCTTCTGGGTGGAGCAACCAACCTGGCAGACAAGCTTATGCTCAAGTTCCATCCTATACCCCTACCTCCTTGGTGATGATTCTGACCAACATGTTTGAAACAATGAATCCACCGCTATCCTACAGATTCACGCTTGAAGGAGGTCAGTTCCACGCTTTGGGCAACCCCCAATCCAGATCCAATCTGGCTGGGGGGAATTTTTATAACCCCTATTGAGGAAAAGATATGAAATGATCTTACTCAAGCATTTTCAGATTCTGCTTGGCTAAATAAAAATAGATATGAATCTCACCCTATGTTTATAGCCAACAAAAATAACATCCTAACTCACAAGTATTAATTACCAGTGCTTAGGCTAGAATTTTATCAATAAAAAGCTTGTTGGAAATTTACTTTTTATGTGATTTTCTGAATATAACAGTTGCTGAAATAAATGTAAAGACAAAAGTAAAGACACCAAGATGATAATCAAGACAGATGAGACATAAATAAATCCTTTATTTCATTCCGATTCACCAAAGATTCATTATTTTACAAAATTTCATGCAAAAATTTAGGACCAAAGTCAAACTTAGACATCCCCGATGGAACATACAAAAGTACCTCAAAAAAAAAAAAAAAACTAAAATCTAAAAGTTGGATCATCTTGCCACAGATTGATTCCCACTCGACTTTGCACAATAGCCTTTGTCAGTCATGCAAATTAATTCACAAATAGACAAGTCTACATAGACTATCAAAGATAGATCAACACCTCTGAAAAACAAGTGTCTGAATGATGTAATTCAACCCCGAATCTTGTTGTCTACAATAAGACCCTGCTATCATAAAAAGAATTAGGCTTGTGATAAATTAAGGAATGATTGAAAACTGAATTGTCTCAACATAAAATCAAAGAGAAAACCTTAATATGCTTCTCCTTCTATACTCCTTTATTCCTCCCTTTCCTTTTTCCTTTAAGAAAATCAGAATTGGTTGAAGTAGTTGAACCACCTCATTAGTTAGTGTTATCACTGAAATTTTGTCCGCAAATGGTTACAAGAATTCAACATCGTCAAACAGTTATGAGGTCATCCATGGACCTGAATTAACACAAAATCATTCCCAAAGGGTCAAAACTATACAATTAGTGCAAAAAGTTAAAGGGCGCTATGAAGACACAGGGTGCACGCGCACATGCACAAAAAAAAAATGCAGAAATCGTGCACATGCGTACGATGCATGACTGTTGTCACAAAAAGCCACGAACCTAAGAAACAACGCATTTATGAGAGTGGTCAGCCTCCCACCCACTTTTGGTTCAGCTTCCAAGTTGATTTGACACTCAAATCTGGACTGGATTCGACTAGGTGGCTGGTCAAAGACCTAGAAATGCCCTAATTAGCCTCTTTACACACTACAAACTAGTTGTACAATAACTCAAAGGAATGCTATAAAAAGGCCATGGATACACTTCATTTTTCAAGGAATTCATAGCAAAGTTATGCTGCCATTATTCTCTTGAGGAATTTTCTATCCTTTCCAAGAGTATACTTTCATCATTGCATTGGGAAATCCATCTCACCCCTTGAGTGTATTAGAAAATAATTCTTTCACCATTTTCATTTTCATTTTCAAAGTTGTAAGAAGAGATTATTTGTGGGGGTCCAAGAGCCCTCCCTTGGAGGAAGAAGGGACTCATAGTCCTCTTGTTTCTCAGTGTTTTCTTTCACTAATATCAACCTTATCATTGGTGACATGGGTCTCATTGTTTCTCTTGTCCTTATGTCCTTATGTTCATTAATTTAGTTTTTATTTTATTTCTTAGTTTAATTCTTAGTTCTTGTTTCATGTTCGTTTCTCTAACCCTTTTCCTTGCAGATGTCCTACTTAGCAAACCCAACTAAGCTTGTAAGCACCTCTATTTTTCTCACTAAGGTGATGAAAGAGGCACAACAGATTGGCGACTCCACCAGGGAAAGGTATCAATTTCCTACCCCATTTGGGTTTTTCTAGCTCTTCTTTTGGTTTATTTAATTGCAGGTGCATTAACCGGCCTAAAATGACCTAACAATCATCCAATTCCAAGGTGAATTGAGAGAATTCCATCCAGAATTTTCATTCACGACCATGTGTCACCTGTACATGGGTTTTGTGACCCACAGAGGTGCATCATGCACACATGCACCTAAGTCACAGTTCTGTTCTATGCACGTCCACCCATTAACTCTTTCTAGTCTGTGCACATGCGATCTCTGCACCTCTGTCTCCACTGAGACCCACTCACCTGTGCAAAAAATTCACATTGTAAAGTTTTTGAGATGTGGGGAAGGTCCTTAACCTTCTTAAAAGTGATTTCAAGCATGTTTTAAAGCTACACCAAACTTAGTCCCCTCTTCATATAAAGAGGTTAGTCAAAACACATAGGCACTTAAGGGTTTAAAATCATTATTTCCTTTTTTGCTTTCATTTTCGCCATATGAATGGCTTGTTTTGACTCAAAACATAAGTTGAAAATCATTTTTAATCACATTTAACTTGCATTGGGACTAGAAGTTGGATAAAAATCGTTTAGTATGCTCTTCTCTCGTGCCTCCAAGCGACCTTGAGAATCAGAAAAAGATTACGAAACAATTTCATCTCCCTTAAGAAGATTAAAACCTTTAGGAGAGGACAACAACCCTTCTTGGGACTCCTCTTAGTTTATTTATCTAAACACATTTTAATATTGTAACAGGCCCATACATGCCCACATGATACAAAGATAGGATAGTGTTGTAATTTACTTTCTCAGATCAAATCACTAGGGAAGTTTAAAGGTTTTGTAATGGGCCCATACATGCCCACATGATCACAATCTAGGATAGTTTCAAAGCTTTTCTTAGATTGCATCACAATAGGGAGTTAAAGGAATAGTAACGGACCCACATGTCCACATGCTAGCTTCCTAGGGACTTTTGAATTACACAAGGTTGTACCAAAGGCACTTAGTTAATTAGGTAATCAACACTTGTAAAGGACCAAGCGAAGTCCACATGCAACAACGTGACACCTAATTCATTAAAAATTGGCACACTTTCACTCATTCACACACAAAAGTCAATTATCACTCATATTGCTTCTTCTTGAAACATGGAGGTCAAAGTAAGTTTCCTCCAAAGGGATTCTGAAACACCCCACCCTTTTCTTGACGAAACTATCCACTCCCATTTAAATTCAATGAGGTTGGTTCACACCCCCAACCTCTCAAAACAACTACATCAATTTTTTTTCTAAAAACTCTCTAAGTTTTCCTCCACAGGAGGTGCCAAAATAATTTTTTTAGTCTAGGTAGGATTTCAGGGATAGGCATCCAAATAAATCCCCGTTATCTGGTTCTCACATTGTCAAAACCATAGAAGTTGTAAAATAGGGAACTGAAAATCCTCCAAGTCAAGTGTTCCTAACACCATAAGATAGGGAGATACCTATGAAGGGTTGAAGGTCAAGGTCCAGTTGTTCTATGCGTCCCCCCTTGGGCCACCCACCTCTTGGACGGATTCCATCCCATGACCCATTTCTGAGGTCGAAAATCTAAATGCCACACTTTGACCGAGGTACCTAGTGACCAAATTTTAGGACATCTACCCAGGTGGAAATTGTGGGCTACAATTGCACCTTGATCGAATTTTGTGTGGCTATTGGGAAATATCGCCATCTCTTTCGAGATATGCCCCCTTT
>ML861244.1:7811-20631 GCA_009831015.1 Picea engelmannii | reverse complement strand
CCAACCATCCATGTGTTATGCGTTGGGAAGTCCAAGCATAGTTTTCTATGGTTCAAGATTGTGTAAAAATGAAACCACTTACCTCAAGCATAGTTTCCTCTGGTTCAAGATTGTGTAAAAATGAAACCAGTTCCAAGCATAGTTTTGTTTTGATTTAAAGCTTGCGTAAAAATGAAAACAATCCCGAGCTTAGTCTTTGTTATTTCTCATGCTCGTAAATACATGGGAATGCAACCGAGTATACTTTTATCACTTTTTTGGACTTGTAAAGGTTATACGACAAAGGAACCCCCTGGAGTTCTCTTTAAGTTCTTTTTAGACTCTCTAAACATGAAAAGATTGTCGAGCGATCTTGTTCTTTTCATGCTCGTTAAAGTATTTGAAGAAAACGTCTGTTGAGTGATAGTTTATCTCTTTTTCGGTCTCATTAGACTATTTTACGAAAAAGGAACTGAGAGAGTTTTCTTTAAGTGTTTTTCAGACTCTTTAAACATGAAAAACCCATGAGTTTTCTTTCTTTGGACTCATAAAACAAACATCGAAAGGCCCATATGCAACCTGAGTTTTATTTAAGTGTTTTTCAGACTGTTTAAACATGAAAAACCCATGAGTTTCTTTCTTTGGACTCGTTAAATAAACATCAAAAGGCCCAAATGGGACTAAACCACTCCTTCCTAGGGTTCATTAAACGTACTCCGAGGGACTCGTCCGAAGGATGATCTTAAATTGACAAGCATTTTTTATCCTCCTCAAGCTTGCGTAAAAATAAAGAGGTACTCACCAAAAATGGCGGGGGAAAAATTGGGAAAGAAATGTATCTAAACTTGTATTCTGTGGAAGAGTCACTTTTGAACATGATACCCTTTCACTCACTTTGTGTCTAGGTTGGAAAATTCATTTGTCTCCTGATCATACTCCTATAAGATTACAACTTGGTCTGTGATCCCTATTGTTGATTCAGTGTTTCCAAGACAATTGTCATGTTGTCAATATGTTCAAAAAGATGTCCAACCTGAAAAGTCTTCTATTGCATCGGCCATTTCTGTAGTCCTTAAGTCTTCTATTGCATCAGCCATCCCTAAGTCAGTCCTGAATCACTTGTTACTCCGATCTACATCAAATCTTGTTAATTGTTTCATGTCATTGATGTGGGATACATTAAGGCCCTCTTGTGACAAGTCTTTTCTTGTCGACTTCAACACTTTATCCATGAATTAGACCTAGAAACCAATTGGTACCTTGGAACTTGCATGCCTCAATGGCAGGTTTCCTCACTTTTGACAGTGGGTTTTCATTATCGACTCCTGATCAAGAGATTCCATCGAGTGTTCGACCTCAGCTCATTGATTCACATTCGTTGGATTGTACTAGTGTACTTTGGGAGTCATTGACATTAATGGTGATTTCCCTCATTCTTGTTAACGATATACACTAATGACCAGTAATCAAGTGGTTTCTACCATGTTCTACTTCAACACATGTATTCACATGGTTAGATTCGTACTATATACTGGTGGAGATGAAGACCCTGAATCTTTTCTGATAGATTCAGGTTGTGTTGGAGTATATTCAGTGTACTGTTGCATAGATCCACATTGTATGTCTGGTGGATATGTTCAAATTTGAGTCTTTAACACATAGATACACAGTGTATTTTTGGTGGCTATGTTAAGATTTGAGTCATATCGGCATGGATCCACAGTGTATGTTTCGTGGCCATGACCTGTCTTACTTGACATGGATCTTCGCATGTTGGAATTTATGCTTTGAGTCATTTGTATTTTTAGTATGGGAATGCCTACCTTAGTGATGATTTTATTGTATTTCCTTGTTTGTTGGCAGGTTTCCGACCAACTGTTCCTTGTTCCCTACACACACTCGACAAAGTATTTCAGCTATCACTCTGTTGTAACTTCATACTTTGGGGAGCTCTTTGTTACACATTATTTTCGTCATCCCTATGACCGTTAATGATGTAAACCTATATGTTGCCTTCAGAGGGGTCAGTGGCCTGAGTTACTGAAGAGAGAAAGGAGAAGAACTTTTCCTGAGAAAAGAAGTTGCATTTTCCCTTGTAAAAACCCTGTTAAAAAGGAAGTTTGCAGGTTTCTATATAGGCAGGGTGCGAGAATGACCCATTCTCGCAGGTTGCACTATATCTAGGGTGCGATATGTTCACAGGTTACTCTATAGATAGGGCGCAAGAATGCCTACATGTGGGAAAAATGAGCGTTTTCTCGAATCTTCTAAAAGGAGAAACTTCTATGGTGAGATGGCATCCGAATGGTTTGGATCTTACTCTCTTTCATGATTTAGTGGGATCATCCTAACCTCCTCACCTTATCCTCTTCAAATTATTAAAGGAGAGGAGTTCTCATGGAGAAATTTAGCTTTGTTGGTTCATGAGATTGTTCTTGATTGTCTTGGAATTATCAGCTTGTTTGGAGTGGCTTTGAGATTTGCTTTGTCAAGATAAATTGTGAGTAGCTATCAGATCTATGGTTTTAGAATCCTTGGAGAAAGAAGTGTGTGGGGAACGAAGGATAGTTGGAAGGGACCTTATGACATCAAGGCCATGGTTGTAATCTCTCTTTCACATTTAATATGATACAGTAATATGATTCTTTCCCATAAAGCTATTTTCACTTTATTGTGTAATTGCTTGATCATATACATAGATTGACCGTTGAATATATTGTGCTTTATTCACTTTGGTTGGTTTGTGTTGTCTTGGTCTTGACTGCACAAGAGCACTGGAGTGAAGAAGGAGCAACAAAGACCATAGGAAGTGATAATAAGGTATGTTATTAGTTCTTGCCTCCTATTTAATTCAATGGTCAAAATCTAGGGAAAGAGACATGTTCTGTCCTTCTTTGTTCTAGATCCCGGTGGATCTAGGGAGATCAGTTAGTGTCCGCACCTACAGATTTATCCTGTAACACCCTTTTCCCCTCATCATAATGGATTATTTCATCCTTCACTAGTTTCTCTTTTGGTGACTTCAGACCCCACTGTTGAGTACTATTGGAAGGTCCAGTGCTATTTGAGAGGAAGGACGTTACGTCTTTTAGGACACGAGCATTTATTTTCTTTGATTCCCATGTAGACAACACCCACTTATCCACATATATGCTTCTTTTTCAAACCAATTTATGTATGATACACTTATGACTACATTTTGATTTGGATATATATATTGTGTAAAGTTCAAAATTTGCAGCAAAGGCTCTTATTTCTTTATTACTCTCACCACCATTTTCACACATTCACCCAGGTAGGTGGACATCATAGGGGACCCACAAAATCCCCATCATTTCCAATGCTTGCTAAACCTCCCTCCTATTTTAGGGGGAGTGTCTAGTCTTTCCCACTCATCGACACCACCGTCTCACACTCCTGTGAGGGCTACTATCTTAGGATCATATTTTCTTGGTTCCACATTACTTGGGTCCACTTCCCAAGTCCTACCATCCACTTTCTCTCCTTTACACGGAAGCAGAGGACCAACTTACTCTCAAGGGGGAAGTACCAACCCACCTATCCCCCCTCAAGGGTTAGGTTCACAACACACTTATAGCATGGATGGAGCTAATCCTCCCCCCCCACTACAGATGCCATATTTGGCCTCTCTTAACATACCGGATCTAATCAAACTCACCAATGATCCTATATTGCATGACCCCAGATGGCCTGCAATTCCCACCAAACTACCTTCAGACATCCCCAAGATTGAAGGAAAGGAAGGAGATGACCCTGCCAACCATGTCATGACTTTTCACATATGGTTCTCTTCCAACATCATTATGGATGATTCCATCAGACTGTGATTATTTCAATTCACACTCACTGGCTCATCAGCCAAATGATATATAGATGAAAAATCAGGGTCCCATGCAACTTTCGAGTCCTTGGCCAAAGCATTTTTGACCTTCTTCCAATTACCAATATGCCATGACAATGGTCTGGAACTACTTTCTAATTTCAAGAAAACCTCATCCACACATATCAATGATCACATTCACGAGTGGCATAGGCGACATAGTTTGTGCAAAGCAGAAACCACCAAAAAATAGTGTCTTGATTGGTTTCTTAGATCACTTGTCTCTCTCCTCAGTAAGGATGTAGCTTCCACCTTCCCACAATCAGAAGAAGAAGCCATCAATAAGGATAAAAAATACAACCTCATCTATTCACAGTCAGGGTACTTATACACTGTACTTCCTGATATCCCAAAACCCATGTCATTTGGCCAAGACAAACCCGAGCTGTCTCACTCAGTAGATGGATTGATTGGTAATACCACTCACCATGGTCCACAACCCCAACAACCACCAATGTATGGAACACCTCAATATCCACCGACATATGGGGACACCTCTTATTACCCCCCACCCCCTTATCAACAACCATACCCTCTTTCTATGCCTCCACACATCAATGCGCCACCTCTAGCATCCCCCATACACCCACCTATTCAAACAAGTTCTGGTACCCCCTCTACATCATCTTATAGTACTAGTGAAAGTACCATGCCTATGGATCGTTACCCCCATAGAATCTATACTTTCCATTTCCTGGTCCCCCACAAACCATCGCTCCCCCACATCTTCATGCTGGGGTGAATTTTGTTCAACCCTCTCCCGTTCAACAATATCAAAATTTCGAACAACTGAATATGGAAAATCTGACCCACCTGTTGAATAATGCCAAAAATAAAGGAAGAAATAGGAACAAAAACAGCCCAAGTCAAGGTGGGAATCAACCCTAGTAGAACCAACCTACTCGGGGCAACCAGAACCAAGGGAATCAGAACCCCCAGGGGGGAAATAATAATAGGTGTCAAGGGAGAAATAACAACACTATTAAAACCAACTTCCCTTGTGCCCTTTGTGGTGAGTTCAGTCATTATACTCATCATTTCCCCCAAATCACTGATTTCAAATGGCTGAAAGACTCAGGCAGTCTATCCCATCCTCCATCACCACCTGCCCCTTAGTCGGCCCCACAACAATACGTGCAACAACTCCCCCTGCAGTGCTGCAGAATCCTATTCCACACCAAGGTGTGATAAAATCCCAACAGGACATGCAACCTCCCCGACCTTAGGTGCGACAATACCTCAATCCAAACAATCCAACAAATCACATGATCCTCCTCACTAGTGAGGAAGAAATTCTTCTGCAGACACGTAATCGTCAATATCATGCACCTGCTGAGTCCCCTCCCATTCCTCCAGAAACAATCCCCACACCAACAAGACCCCCGTTGGTGATCCCTTTCCCTAACATAGAACCACCTCTTCGCATCCCTCGCATCCCATTTCATAGGAATGTCCACAACCCATAGTCTAGACCAGCTCATAATTATAGTTTGGTTGATGACTTAGCACAATCCCCAGTTGTTGTGTTAGTCTTAGAAGTCCTTCAGACTTGTCTCACTCAGCAAAAATCATTACTTTCCGCCTTGGGGGTATTCGACCCCACAGATACTTGATTCATTACCTTTGATATCAACAACGGAGAACCTCGCTTTCCATCCTTAATCGCTTTTCAAATCCCAATAAAAATATGGAACATCATAGTTCATCAGTGTATCATCGATGAAAGTGCATCTACATGCATTATGTCCAAATCTGTATTGTAGAAACTTGGTTCCCCTGAACTCATACCCTCTGCCATTACCTTACGAGCCTATGATGGATGACCATCATCTCCTGAAGGGATATTCCAAAATGTCCCTGTAGAACTCAGGGGCAAGACTATTCTCATCGACATCAAAGTTATCGATGCCCCACTCGATTATAATATCCTATTCGGTCGTAGCTACATGTACGCTATGAAGGAAGTTGCCTCTTTCGTCTTTCAAACAATGATGTTCCCCCACAACGGGAAGATCATTACCATTGACCAAGTCTCACATTACGAGCCTATCCCTTATGCTAAAATCAATAACATTCTTCCTCCCATCCACACGAGTCATGACACCTACCCACTCATCGAAATGGGTCCCGAAATTTTCAAAGATCCATCATTATTAGGAACTTACCATGGAGCCCCACTGCTCCTTTATCCTTCCAACCAAGTATGCATCATATCATCTAACATAAATGACATAGAGGATACCCTTCCTCCTAGGGAGGCTTGTTATAACCCTAAATTGAATCACACATGCTTACCTGGCATCAGGCCAAATCATATCCCTTCATTGCCAAAACATATGCTGAACAACCTCTTTGAAAATCCTCTTGGGTAAAGGTACATGCGCCCTAACCCACTACTGCATGCGTGTGAACGTTGGCAGGCCTACTACATCCCACGTTTACCTAACAAAACAAAAAAATAGGAAAGTTGCCGACGAGACAAAAAACTATGGGTCAGTTAACTGAAACTCCCGGCCATGCATGGCTGAGAGTTTGTCCAAAACCCTAGCTCCTTCTAGCCTATAAAAGAAGGGGTAGGGGTACCATTTGGAAGAGGAAAATTATAGCGAAGAAACTCTACCCATTTGCCAAATCCATTTGTCCCAACCCTTTATCATTTCCTCAAGCCCAAGGAGAATTAATGCAAAGCAGTTGGAGGACAAAAGAAGAGGAGGAGCCCAGGATCAGGATCAAGGAGCGGTGGTCGGTCTCGACTTTAATTGTAAGTTGATTCATTTTGAAAATAATAAAAGAATAATTTTCCTGTCCCAATGCATGAGTTATCTATGATTTCTATAATTTATGCTTAATTTCTAACCCTCAAGTATAAAAGTAGCATGCATGCATAGTGTTTTGTCTTGATTGCAGGTTAATTTTGGAAGGAGTAGTGCAAGTAAGCGGGCAAATCACAACGAAGGATCTACACCAAACATCAGTAAAAATGTTAGTAGTTCCTTTCCATGCATGTATCATGAAAGAGGGGTTTAAGTTTTGGGTGGTAGGTTAAAAATTCATTTCTTTATGGTCAAAATCTGCATACAAATCTGACCCTAGTTTGCTAGTCCATAGGGTATTTTTCCCAATAGTAGAATTGGTGACCATACTGGGGAGGATACTCTTTAGGGTTTCTGGATTTAGTTGAGTTCTTGGGTAGTTTAAGAGATTATATTTTTTGTTTCTTTGTTTGTCAGTTTTCTGTTAGGTCAGAGCTAGTAGGGAACCTGGTTCTTTATACTTTTTTTTCCTTGATTGTTGCTTGACGATAATTATCAGGACACACAGAGGTACACACGACTTGCAGAAGGCCTTCACGTGTGTACCCGTGCCCTAATCTCTTACAGCCCACGTGTGAATGATAGCTGAAGAGGTTTCAGTAGCATGTAGGAGTCAGAGAGCTTGAGAGACAGTCCTCCTCTTCCCTGTCAGAATTAAACATTCTCAGGGGGCTTTCTGGATCCTGTCTGAGTCTTTCTAGTTCACAATCTTGTCTCAGTTTGCTTTATTATATTTTGTTATTCTTTGCAATTATTTTTCTTTTCTGTTAAGAAGAAGCATCCAAGGCTTCAAGAGACCCTGGTTATCAATACCATAGGCCTCTTCCTGGTCTAGGCTACCTGTGTTTATTTTTGTCTTAGAGTTTATACATACACGTGGCCTGTGCAAGTGCATTCAGTGGGTACACACGCTCTATTGTAGCTCAGCACGCGTTTGCACACGTGCTGTTTCAGTGACAGGAGCATGCTTGATAGGATGTTTTTCAATCAGGGTGGGGCAATCATCCTCTCTTGTGGTGAGAAGTGTTCCTCTCAGGTGTTTGAGTTTAGGGTTGAACAGTCAGTAGGTTAGGGCCTCTTACCCTTAGCCTATTTTTTCTTAGTTGATAGTTGATAGAAAAGATAAAAAAGAAAAAAAATTGTTTTATGGTTTTTAGACAAGCATAAGAGTCTTTGCTTTCCTAATTACCATTGTGTATCTTTTCTCTGATTCTTTGCGATCTGCGCTTTAAGCCATAATTTTGTGTTTTCTTGGTTTTAGGATTGTCGGTCTTTTCCCTTTGTTGCTTGATTAGCACGTAAATAAAAAAAAATAAAGAAAAAAAAAATCTTTTCATTTTCTTCTTTGTTTGAAGATTGTGTTTCTGCATCAATAGCTAGGGAGAAGTCTTTTTGAAGTGCATTTAGAGCATAAGTAGCTCGTAGTTGAGTGAAATTCCTTTACGTTTGTTGCATGAAATCTTAGAAAAATTGAAAAGAAAGAGCAGTCTTTCTTTGTGAAAAGTTGTTGATTTTTGCATTTAGTAAAAGTCTTTTGTTTCCATATTTTTTCATTCATTTTTGCTTTGAGTATTTACACATCATCAGTTTCACCTTCATACCCGTGACATAAAAATCCCATAAAAACAATGCTAATTTAAAATCTATTAGACTTTTTGTTTGTAGGGTTCACAAACTAGTTCAGGACTAGGGCCCTGGATTAGGTTGGAGAGGAAACTCTCCAAGGCCACTTAAAACCAAACATTGGAGTCTGTGATAGGGAGTGTAGAAGTCCAGTTTTGTGGAAGTTATCAGGGACCCCCCTCTAACACAGGGGATAAACACGAGGTCGCGTGAGGAAAGGTAACAAGGATAACCCCTCCAAAGCCAGACCAAGCGTAGTGGAGAACACATATCGAGGATTTGTTGTGGGATTCCGTCGTTTGCATTTGCCACGAGGCTTCGTGGGTATCGAATCCATTCGAGGTCCTCAATTGTCTTCCAGACCATTTTCTCTCGATACCCTTGATAGGTTTTGGGCTTGATACCCTGCTCATTGTGATCTACCCGTCTATCGAATGTACCCGCCTGGTGACTGTTCGCGTGCTGGCAAATTAGTTCCCAATATTTTTTAGGGACATACACAGGTGATTGCGGGGGTATACCGCGGTACCTAGGATAGACATCAGGCCACTCTTTGTAGAGTATACCTAGAGGGTGCTTCCATTTTCGAGTTTCACTTGCACCGGTAAGTTGCTCTAGTGTTGGTTGTTGTAACTGTTCTTCCAACTAGTTTAAAGTTTACTTGACTTATCTCTTAGGGGCTTGTTTTTTAGTGGGTGTTACTGTTTGAACATGTAGAATAGCTTAGCGTGTCTTGGATATTCTCACACAGTGGAGGATCCTAAGCTTCGCCAGTCACGAAGGCTCCTAGGCCTGCCGCCGGTTATACTAGAGCCACCCCGACCACCATTGAGGCGAAAGATAGACCAACAAGGGTCTTTCGAAGCAACAGGGTTACAAACCATTGTGCTTGAACCACTCCTGGAGGAATCAACCACAAATATTGGCTTGGTTGAAACCCCAACCAATGATACTTGGCCATCGATCAGTGTACCAATCCAATTTTATGAACGCCTGTCAGTGCCTCACACAGCTATGGAAACAAACACTGTTACTTCCTCTGGGAATTCTTCCATTCTCACCATCGTTGCTACCACAGGAGAAGCATCTCCTAACTTGCCATCATCAGTCTGAGCCACCATGCACTTGGCCACAACTACGTCGCATAGTGGACCGACCCCATCTATCGTGGCGGCCACAACTCCCTTCACACCTAGTGTGACAGGCCCTCCGTTCTCATACGGTATGCCTAGTTCGGGTACAAGTCCTGCACTCACTTACTCCACTTTACAGACTTTGGGTCTGGGGGCAGGGAGCTCTAACGCTCCTCTACAAGGTCAACTTGGGGGCATTCCTGTCCCTTTTAATTCTTTTCCTTACGCTGGAGGTCATATCTCTCCTTTGTCCCCTTCACTTGGTGGTCTGCATCAGTAGTCCGCCAGGTAGCCTACACACGAGTTCATTTGGAGTTGGGATTCAAGGAAAACCTGCACAAACTTTGCCGGTAGGTTCATCACCATTTGTTTGGAATGAGACGTTTGGTAACAACACTTTCGCATCCACTGCTTTCCCATCTGGGGGCACTCCCATCTTTGGACAATCTACTCCGGTGCAGGGTACTATTCCTGCGCTGGGGGCACATATAGAAGGACCTTGGAACTCATGACAAGGATCCATTCACTCCTTTGGAATTCCATTCTGGGGTAATTCTTTCCACAATCAATGGAACCCTGGACATATTTCTATGCCTCCCCCATCAGGACCAGCATGGGATAATCCTTCCCAAAGTCCTTCAAACACGATGCATGCCCAACATCCTATGTCCTTTATGGGGAATTAGCCAATGATGTCTCCACAGATGCAAAATCCTTATGCTAGTCAGGGCCATGGTTTCTGCCAGAATCCGGGCCAACAACCAAACTTTTCCTGGCAACCTGGTGCCAGTCAAACTCCAGGACCCTTTTTCCTAGGCTATCAGTAGCAACCCAAACTACCATTCTTGGCAATGTTACACTTACCAGATTTGACAAGGTTGTTAAATGATCCTATTTGTCACGATCCACGTTGGCCTCCTATGCTAACGAAGTTACCTTCGAACATTCCAAAGTTCGAGGCCAGGCCTAATGAAGATCCAGGTGATCACATGACTACTTTCCATCTTTGATGTTCATCTAACTCATTGAAGGATGACTCTGTCCAGCTGCGATTGTTTCAACGCACTCTTATTGGGAGTGCTGCGAAATGGTACATCGAGCTTGATCACTCAAGATACTCTTATTTTGGTGAACTGGTGATGGCCTTCCTTAACCATTTCCAGTTACCTGTGAGATACGACACTGGCACAAATTTTCTTGCCAATTTCAAACAGATGACAGCGGACCATATCTCTGATCATATCCGAGAGTGGAGACGCTGAAAGAGTCTAATCAAAGTACCAGTCCCACCAGCATTCCTACTTGAGTGGTTCCTTAAGTCTCTAGTCCCACAATTATCCAAAGATGTCGCAACTTCAGGATTTTTCTCTGAAGAAGATGCCATCATGAGGGCTCAACAGTTTGAGATTATCTATTCTTAGTCTGGTTTATTGTACAACATCCTGCCGGATGCACCATGATCGATACTGGATAAAACTAGACAGAGAGATGGAACACATGCCGATGGTATTGTTGGGTCAGCACAAACCAAGCCCGCTGAGTAATTATCAAAGAAATTGCAATAGTTATCTATACAACACTCAGCGGCCAGCCAGAATACTGCTTTGGCTGCTCCTCCTACCCAAACGTTGGAAGTACACTCTGTGTAGATGACTAACCCAAAGGACACCCAACAGCCTGAAGGGAAGAAAAAACAACGAAAGAAGGGTAAGGGGGAGAAAAAACCCACTGATAATGCTGGCGAGGGCACCATGAAAAACTGGAAGGCGAGGTATCCGTGCAACTTGTGTGCAGAAGACCACCCGACCCATCTATGTCGTCGACTTGTAGAGTCCCAAAAGTTTGTCATACAGCAACAACAAGCCGTGTTGACTAATCCCTTTCAGCATGGGAAAAATTTAACTCAAGCCTCTACAAGTGCCGAAGGGGGGAGACAAGAAACCTGCCCTCCCCCAAACAATTCCTCATCCATGAATGTATATATGGTTAGGGGTGATGCTTTCATAATGACTAGAGCACACGACTATAGTAAACCAAGCACCTCTGAGAAGGGTAAAGAAGCTGAGATCCCATCTCTTCCTCTACAGATCAAGAAGACGTTGGGAAAAACAATGACACTCATTCCAAAGGGTGCGTTTAAGAAAGATTCTCACAACCCAAATGCAAGGGCCGTCCAGAATTACTCTATGGTGGAATATTTATCACAAACCCCTTGTGCGATGTCTACTTTGGAGGTCCTCCAAAGCTGCCCTACTCAGAGGAAAGCCTTGTTAACTGCTTTAGGCTCTACTGAGACTTGTAACCCAGGTACCATCATGCTATATACGACCGACTTAAAACCTCGTCTTCCTTACCACGTCGCATTTCATATAGTAGTGGCTCATCCCACGAAAACTTTTACACAGAATATATTCCACACTGTGGTTGAAAAGGTTGCTTCAACTTGCATTATGTCATTAGCATGTTGGAAGGCCATTGGTCAGCCCACTTTGTCTCCATCACCTACCCTCCTCACTGCATTTGACGGTCATTCTTTCCAACCACATGGCATCATTCCTTCTTTCCCTGTGAAGTTAGGAGGAAAAACCATGTGCATTGAAGTAGAGGTAGTTGATGCCCCCCTCGACTATAATCTCTTGTTAGGTCGGAGTTGGACTTATGCTATGCAAGATGTAGTTGCTACAGTTTTCTGAGTCTTATTGTTTCCACATGAGGGTCGGATAGTGACCATCGATCAATTGTCCTTCTCTAGACCTGACCCAGCTTTGGGGGCATCCACGGTTCCCATGATTGATAATCCTCAAGCTGGTGTCGTTAACGCAGGAGTTGGTTTGTGCCCATCCTTGATGGGTACCTTCAATTACCTACCTCCTCATGATGATGCCAAGTTTATATCTAATCACCAAAAGGTTGAGATTTTTCACGTTTCGTCGTTCCGCACGACTTACTTTGAGGATCCGTGGATTCTTCCTTCCCCATCAGCCACGATGGATGAGACAGGGAAATCTGACACATCCATGCCCTTGTCAGCCACTGAAGTGGCGTACTCTTTAGTCCAACAAGCTTCAGCTAACCCTGATCCGACTCCTGCACAAGAGTTCGATACACCTCTAGAGCCTATCTAGGCTCAGGGTTCTCTTGCCAACATCGATTCATTAGACTTAGTCTTTCCTTCTAATGAAGCAGTAATCGAAGCAATGACTAGTCCAGACAAACCTTGGGAAGATCTTCATCACAGATCATATTTCCTCCCAAAGTTAAGCCGAATCAAAGTAGGAGAATTCACTGTGACTATGACTGGAGATAGGTCTTGTCATACTAATCCCTTAGCTACACACAAGATCTATGCTGAGGGTAATATGGCAACCATT
>WSFP011412782.1:0-24274 GCA_009831015.1 Picea engelmannii | reverse complement strand
TGGAGTCAACTGCCACCTAGTCCTAGTTAATTAGCCATGCGGTCGTCGGTTAACTAGCCAAACCATAGTGAAATGAGGAGGATATTACTCACACATGTGGAATGTGCCTTACTGGTGATGATCTCGAGGTTAGCATGCAACACTTGGTGATAAAACCAAAGTTGACATGCAACACTTCACTCAACTAGTCTAATTGAACGATAACTAAGAGTTGACTAGAGGATATGTGGCACCCTTGTCTATGGGAAAATATTCTCAATGAGGAGAGAATATCTTAGACTAAGGGACCCACAACATAGCCAAATAAACATAGGAAAATAAAATGAAAAAAAAATCCTGGATGTGTGTAATATCTCCAACACTTTTAAAATATGAAAAAAATGTGATTTGCCCTCTCCCTATGATTATATGCACAATATACATCAAAGTCATTTTATATGCTCACAAATTCAAGACATATAAACTTTATAATTTATATTACTTGTATGAGTTTGACATACATGCATATGCCATAAAACAATGGAGTCAAGGTATGAAAAGTAAAAGTACGGATATACATGTGAGATGTTTTTTACTCATATACAAAATATTTGTTATGTGGTCATGTTATGCACAAAGGTTATGGATATATGATTATACTCGATTTACAAACTCACATTGATATCACGGTACAATGATAGTGATATGCTAAAGGTAATGTTAATTTGGAAATAGTATAACACATGGCACAAGTATTAAAGTTTATGGGAAAAATGTTGCAAACATTGGGTTTGGCATACACTATGGTATAAGCTTTGAAGTTGCGCATAATATATGTTGCATGACATATTATATATAATTGGTTATGTACAAAGGTATAAACCCTAGCTTACTCATGTGGATATATGAGTTGATTTGATTGATGGTGATTTGAATGTCATATATCTTGAGGTTGATATAACACATGGTATTACATTATGTGAGCTGAGGGTGATGCGACTTGGTTGTGATGAGGTTCACATGGCATGAATTTATGATTATTTTTTTATTTGTTGAGTTGGCATGCACATGGGTTTTGAAAAGGATATCAATGTGAATGAATTGGCCAGTGATGAGGTTCACATGGCATGAATTTATGATTATTTTTTTCATTTGTTGAGTTGGCATGCATATTTTTTTGAAAAGGATATAATGTGAATGAATTGGCCATGCATGCATTTCGATAGGACGTGGTCTTTAATGTTGAGTTGGCTTGTGCTTCATCACCTTTCAACGAGATAGGGTTATGCCAATTTCATTGTTTAGTATATGAAAAGAACTTTGCATAATATGAGAAACAAAATCACTTGATCGTTGTGAAAAGAGCTTTGCATAGTATGAGAAACAAAATCACCTGATCGTTGTGGCAACCGTCTCAACAATTGTATAAACTCACCATTGTACACAATAAGTACACCAACTCTTGAGCATCTTTTACATGTAATTAGTTTGTAAATGAATAAGTTTTTGGCTATGTTTGTGAAATTTCTCTCTCTCCTTTCTTTCCGTTTTTTAGCAAATCACTTAGAAAAATAAAGAAAATATTGATGGTTATCGGATGTAAATGATGGTCTCAGTTGTTTTGGTCATTTTCCATTCTTTCATTTTCCATCTTTTGTATGTCATTCTTGTTGGTAAAATTTATGAATGGTGAAATTTTGAATTGAACTTTCTTATGTCGTTTGCATACAAAGAGGCAGAGGTTCGAACTCGAGCCTATTCTTACTCTCAATTTTACAAGCTCATATTTTTGTATTGTGTCAAACCCATTATTGGCATGCACGAGTAGTGATGTATATTCAAACCCAAATTCATTCTGAAAAAATGGTGATGGGATTTGGTTCTGTTGAAAATAATGAATGTGAGCCCAACAACATATTGCTCTTTGAATTTCTTTTAAAGATACATGTTCTATGGTCTTTTCATATTTGTTTCCATATGGGGTTTGAATTTGAGCTCAGTTTTGTAATGGAAATTAAAAAAAAAATGGGGGGGCGAACCCACTTATGGGGGTTTGAAATAGAATCTATTTGACTCAAGACTTAACCAAACCATGATGATAATATGTGTTAAGCTCGTCATTTCTTTCGAAGTTTCAACGATTCATGTTGTTTTATCCCTCCTTAATTATTCTCATTGGGATTACTTCCACGTAACTATGTTCATGATTATGTTAAAAACCCAAGCTCGTTTGGTTAGAAAATCGGTGTATTAAACCTTTGTTTTGCTTGGGCCTCAACTCTGTTTTAATGTTTCTATGTTGTACATAGAGTTTTGTTTGACATAGTTGACATATGTTGTTGACTTGGCCAAGGTCGTGTTGATATGGCCAACTTCTTGTTACCACCACGAATGAAACTATATGGTTTTTATTGTGTAGCTATCATACAATTTGTCCTCATTATTGAAGAGTTTCCACAATGAAAATAATAAACTTATTGTTTCTTATTGACTTGTTTTGAATATCTTAACTATGATATAAATTCATAAACTTGAATAGTTATGATTGGATGGCATTAATAAATTGAAGGAATTGGAAGTTATTGTGTTTGAATAGGGAAACACATATCAACCATTTTGTGATGATGTGGAGTTTGTTATCCAATAAAAAGAGATGTAATTAGTATGACATGGCAACAATGTTAGCTAAAAAAAAGGTTTACATAGACTTGATATTTTCCCCTCGTGAATTTCACTTTTCATAAAGCTATTTTCTTTTTTTCCCACTCATTTAAAATACATTTTTTACATTCTTTTTACCTTGTCTATGTAATCAAGAGGCACATGTTATGTTTGGCCTTCAGTTAAGAACAAAAAGAAAAGAATGGTTCTTTGACAACATGGTATATTATAAAAAGGACATTTATTCATCATGTGAAATAATGATTTTATGATTAATGATTTAAGATGATCCCATTATGGATGATATTTGAGTATAGATAGTGAAAATGAACTTTCATTCATTCTTGTTATTTTTCCATTTTTTACAAATTACAATTTTTTTTATCATCTTCCTATATATATATCATTTTCATGCATTTCATGGTTTATGTGTTTAAAAGAAAAGAAAATTGATTGTATACATAGGTGTTTTAAAAGAAGATTTTCAAGTTTAGATTTTGGAAATATGAAATGAAAGTTGGGTGATTACAAAATTATGGATTTTCTTCCATTCTTTTTCATTTATTCATGTATTTCTCTTTTTTACATTTAATAATTGTGCTACTCAGAGACAATACTTAATCATGTTTAACAAATTGTAATTGATGTTAATTATGCTAGGTTTGTATCTTACTTTGAGTATTTTACACTAATGTTATAATGATGGTATATAGATGAGTTTCTTCAGTCGTGGCAGTAACTGCAGTGGAAACATGGGTTAGAGAGGAAGAGTGTCTAATTTTTTTGGGCAACGAGGAAGGAATAAAACAATGATATTCTCAATTCACTTTGATGCCAACTCAGAGGAGTTCAATCAACTGGTGCAAACCAATTACTTGAACCTTGCTGGACATCCTACCTTACCTCAACCTCAAGCACCTATTGCTCCTCCTCTGTAACCACATCCAAGCATTATTGATTTTCCTGAACCACCTCCTATGCAACCAACCAATGATGGTTGGGTGAAATTTCATGCAAATTCTCCTTTCAACATAGTTCGATGACTTGATGTTCCATTGCCAACACCTCCTCCTATGCGTCCTATGCCTCACATTGCTTTTGCAACCTCTATGTCACATTATGTCTGAGTTCCTAGAAACTATAAATCATTCCTCCTTGAACCTCAATTAGATAAAGGAAAACAACCTCGAATTTCCCTAAGATCTGACTCATCTGAGGCCTCCTCCATATAATCAAGACTACCCCTTGTTCAAGTTGAAAATGATAAAAGAAAAATGAATTTTAATGACATGCACCTTGAGATTGAGAATCTAGAAGAGAATAAGTATGTTGATCCATGCTTACTTAAGCATAGGGTTGCTCTTTCAAAGGGAAGTAGACAAAGGGAGGCTACTTATAAAAAAAAACACAATTTCTAATTTATTTAAGTTATTACAATGACATTTTCATGTAGACATTGGATGCATATTTTTGGGATAGGAAGCACATGACATTATTTTGAAAAACTTTAATATCATGTTATTATGGTATTTTTTTGGGAGGTACATGTGTTTGATGATGTGGCATGTTCATATTGGTTTCTTTTTTATATATTTTCTGATGTTGATAAATGCATGATATTTGATTAAAATCTGGAGTTACAAGGGAAATGTTGAAAATAAAGGAATAAAAGACTTAGGGGACCCTACCTATTAATTATTAATTATTAATTACCCTTATTATAAAATAAATTTGTCCTTGCCTCAAGTGAGAATATTTATTCTTTCATTCATTCTTGAGTTTCTTTAGATCTAAGTTATCTTGTTGATAGCAGGGTTATTCTAAGGGTGGCGAAGAAAAGGACTGGGAAGCATTGATTATTGACATGCTCTAAAGGTTATTCATTCATCTTGATAGTTTTCTTAATTACAAGTTCTGAATTTAGTTTTAGTGTTGATTAATGCTAGTTTTGCAGAGTCAAGACTATGAGGCACTTGTAGCTTGGATTGATCTAGTCCAAATTTTAATCTTAGTCTTCTTCTTTTGAGGTACCAATTGTCTATATATGAGTTAAATTACATCTTAGATTTCTAAGTCTAATTCTGGTCTAAACTCTCACATGGGTTTGTAAAGAGAAACTTGGTTGTAACTCAGAATGGTATCAATAAAATCATCTATTGATTTCTTCTCATTTATGAGACTTGTTGTGCGTTGAATTTTCATATTTATGTTATCTTGCATTTACTTATTTAACTATTTTATAAATTTCATTTGCAAACACGTTTTCTATTTTTAAATTTATTTAACTTAAAGCATACATATTTTATAATAGCATCGAATCCGAAAACTCATTTCTTGAGGTTTGATTGAGATTTTTGACAAGCCATAAGACTAGGATGATAATCCCGCCTATCTCACTTAACCTAGTGAGATTCAAAATGTTTGAGTGAATATCTTGCCATTCCTCTCATTAATAATTGGCTTGACATTAACCCCCATAGCCATGCCATCACCATTCTACACAAAATTAATGGAATTTATCTCCACTCCACCATATATCTAAGCATGTAAGAGTTTTTTCATTGGCCTACCAAGTGTTCCTAAAAAAATGTGTTATTAATGTGCATGTAATATGTAGTATGTATGGTTGTCCTTTCATCCATCATTCTTTGGATGCCACTTGGTTGTTCGTTGTCAATTGTGGATTTCATTCACAAGTTTTGTTGGTGCACACTTCTTCTTGTATATCCTCGTTTGATGCACCCATTGAGACCTTCAAATATTTATTTAGTAAAACCAAATATTGATGAACATAAAGCCAATGTTATACATTAATAATTTTGATGATCTTAAACAAGCATCGAGAATTATTTTTACAAATAAATGTCTCATATTTCTTGGTTTCCAATGTTTGACATGCTAGATGCTTCAATGTGTTTTACTATATTCTTACCAACCTAATTATGGTACTTTGCATTGTGACACTTTGAGTTTGTCCTTTTTATGTTGTTTTTTCATGCATATTTATCCTTTATTTTTGTTATTGGAGATAATTAAGTGCTTTATGTTGTAATTAAATAATAAGGATTTAGTGAATTTATTTTAAACAATTATTTCATAATTTTAAAAAAATAAAAATTTATTATGATAATTTCAACTAATTTTTAACATTATCATTGTTCACATATTCAATTTTAGGGAATTAAGAAAATGGAGGAAAATAGACATGAATGGGATGTCATTACGAAAGGCACGAAACACGTATTTTATTGTTTAGTTGGTGATTGTGTCAGTGTCTTAACCGATCATAATTATGTGGTCTAATCACCGTCATGCTATGATACACATTCTCCCTCCAACTCCTTGTTGTCAAAGATGGAAACAAAGAGATAAAAATGCTAAATGCGTTGCAAAATCATTAAGTAGGTGTATAGAAGATTTGTCAATGAAGAAATTCTTATGAATGTAAGTATTTATTGGAATTTTTAGGTGTCTACCTTTTTAATAATATACACTGATTACCAAGGACTAGATTCAATGAAACTTTTTTGCATAGTTAGTTGCTACGCTCGATGAACTCAATGATGCTTCAAAAGACAAAATTCATGAAAAAATGATTTGTTGGGATTATAGTTTTCCTCGTATACATATGGACACAACTAAATGCATTGATATGATTTGCAACATAAAGGAAGGATAGAGTTTCTAAAGATACAGGGGATGAAGGGCTAGATGGACATAGCCATATTCTAAACTCTAGGGAAACTAATATTAACAAAGAGTACACAATGGCATGCATTTTTTTAAGTACATTTATTTTCAAGACATTTTAACATTGGATGATATTTATGTTTATTATTAATTGTACAATGGTTTTCCGTTGTCATTGTTATGCCTAACCTAATCAACACAAATTCCCAAAAGAGATATCTACCCAATTTGGTTGTTGAATACATATTCTCTCTCCATCGAGTTTGATTATTGAATATAGATCCACCAACTTGGAAGTCCAACAAACATCTTGCTCTGAACCATTATGATGTTCACTTAGATTTCAAGGGATTTGGGGGGAAGTAAGTTTTTACCATTCAACATCCTACACAACAACATTAACATTTAATTTATTATACTCTACTACGATGGTAAGGTGAGAAATGGAAATTCTATTTTTCACTTTTTCTTTTGTTATTTTTAATTATATGGATTTAAAGATTTGTAGTTTATACAATATTTATTATTTATGATGTAGTTGTTGTTTTTGAAATCACTACAATTGTTGAGAAAACCTTAGAACATGGTCAAAATCTTAAGAAGAATGTAAATGAAACGTATCAAATGTTACAAACATCTTCACATTCAATGTCACAATGCAAGGTACATTTGTATGTATTTATACATTTTTATAATTATTAATTGACTTTTACATTTAATATGATTTAAGAGTTGCATACTCATATATATTTATAATCTTGTGTCTAACATAAATGATATACATCTCCCCAAATCCTCCTACACACAATAGAGGGCGAGCACGCAACACCTTTTTTAGAAATCTAACAAAAATCATATTGTTTTCAACCATTATAACGTTTGCCTCGACTTCAAGGAAATTTAGGAGAGGTAAGTTGCAGACCCTATACCTTAGATCATGAAAACATTGACATATAATTTATTATAATCTAAAATTGCATAGCTTGTCAATGCATTGTCTCTTTTCCCTTCCCTTGCATGGTCCCCATATTTTCATGATATAGATATAAATTTTGATATTTATTGCTTATGTTGTAACTTTTACAAATGACAAAATGAGTGAATGATTGAGTATGGTGAAAAGGACAAAAATCATACCAAAGGATTTAAAAGCACATGGGTTTAAGTCTCTCAATCAATGCATAGAGCATATATACTCCACTAGTATTGTTTTCACTATAACCACTAGGTTGGCCACTTTAAAGTCTAAAATAATACATACCAAGTTTAGGTAACTTGGGCCATAAATTTAGGGTTTTAATTTATATTTTGTATAAATAAGAGTTTCCCCTCTTTGTAATGAATTTTATCTTATGAATGATATTACTAAATTTTCTCTCAAAAGATAATTGTATATTAGAAAAGTGTTTTTCTCTCATTTGAAATTGAGACTGCATTCCATCTTTTGGGTGTACTAATATCCCTACTTTATATTTTGGCAACTTGCATGTGCATTCCATCAACTATAGACAAGTTACCATACTTGCAAACTTTATCCTTAAGAACATGAGTTTCGAGATCATTTCATACTCATATAGCTTCTTTATGACGAGATTTATGGCTAACACAATTGTTTGTTTAGAGATTTACTTGGCTTGTTGAGAACTTCTGTACAATATTAACAATGAAAATGTATTTCCCTATTCTTATTAAGATATACAATCCTCTATAACATGTATTTATATACTAGCTCTAGAATAACAACCTCTTTTAACCTTTGGATGGTTTAGGCGATCATAATGTTTCCGAACATACTAGTACTATGAGATTGATTTCTTACCTTCTAATTTTAATTATAAATTTTGTAACTCAAATATTATTATTAAACAATATGTAAAATGTGTATTTGAGTCTTATGACATAAGTGCTCGTAAACATTATCACATATCAACATATAACACACAACCAACTACTAAGTTTTACATAATTGTCAAATAGTTTTTAATGAAATTTATCTCCAAGCTAAAATTACATAATAATGATTTAATAGTTGAGCACTACTAAGACCTCCACTTCATACACTTCATAAATGATAAACACACTTCACTAACTTCATAAATAATAAAGACATTTTTCTAAACTTTATGATTTAAAAAAAAAACCTTTTTTAAAAATTTGAGGGCTTTCCATTTAATATGTATTTTCATCTTATAATATGTAATTAATAACATTTTACAAATTCAAGCTGATATTATAAATAAGAAAATCTACCATATATAGATCTCAAGTATGCATCATACAAATTGCGCCAAATATCTTGTATACAACCTTCATCAATACAATCTATATTATCCATTCTTTTTCCATAGAAAAAAAATTCGCAATTTTATTTATAAGTCAAAACAAAATTACTTTAGTGCTCTTTCGACCTTCCTCAAAATCTCAAAGGTACTCTATATGACACTGAATACATTGACTTCTCCCCTTCTCAATATAATCTCTCATCAACTTTTTCAAAAAAGGTCAAACTGCTTTTGATTCTCAATGATATCACCTACTAAGAAATTTTTTAAGTTTTGTTATACACTCCTCTAGTTCCTTTAACAATACTAACGTAAGATAAAAGCTTCTATTATATATCAAGTGGTTATTAGTCCCTGTCGTAGGCATAGAGGGACTATAGCGATCGATAATTCGTTGACCTCATATTAGTTTGTCCTTTGACCAGAAATATTTGCATAATATCTATTGTTGGAGCTAGGGAACTAAAAACATTGAATTTTATATAATAAAAAGTACCATATATGTAGTGACTTGATTGGATAACAGATTGGAGGTCTTATTGCCGGCTTCACTATTCCCAAAGTTTTATATGTTAGCATATCCAAACTTTTTCATCGTCTACAGTCTTTTTGAATCATATATTTTTCTTATGCATTGCTTGAAGGTGGATTAATGCTAGCATTAGTTCGAATGTTTGTCTTAGCATTTTTCTGCTGCCATATTGAAATGTTTAGATATCCAAGATTTATAGTGATCGATAATTCCAAAGTTTATAACGTCGCTGCCGCATGTATTTGTATTAAAATGTATTGACACTTTTTTTGAGGTGCTTGAATAGGCCTGAAAACTTAAATGTTTACATGACGTGAGGTCCTCCAACAGGCCTAACGGCTTAAATGTTTGCATACCGTGAGGTCCTTAGATAGCCTGACAACCTTAAATGTTTATCTAAATATGCTTCTCGGAGTACTACGCTTCTCGGAGTACATTTTTCCTCGAAATTTTCCATACAATGTTGCAGTGATTTTGCACAGTATTGTTGTTCACCGCCAGTTGAATAGGCATTGTATCTTTCATCCTTCTTCTAGCCTTGTAATGCAATTTTGTCATCGTTGAAGCTACATAAATTGTTTATTGGTTCAGTGAGTGCTTCTGCAATGCACACAAGTGCTGCTCTGCAATTCTGAGACTGCCTACCAAAATGAGAACTGGTCTCCTGCATTTATACTAATTCTGGCTAACTACCTAGGGCGACTTCTCATTCTGGGTATCTGTCTATTCAGTATATATTATTATTTCTGGCCGACTTCTTCTCTTGGAGGCTAATAACCTAATATTAATTATCTTCTTGAGCCGACAAGTCTTCTAGGGTTTCTTCTTGCTTCCCAGAGTATTCTATCCTTGTCAGGTTTACACGTGGAGGTAAATACCTCCCGCAACTACCATAATATCAACAGGTATTGCACTCTATATTCTTTCTACAGTCCTGTTTCTTGTACATATTTCTCTTATGGTCTGCGGGAGCCCCAATCCTAATCTATATGACAAACACATTGAAATTTCCAGTAATATGTAACAAACTTTTTTTTAATAGAAATGTGTAGCCAAACACTTATACCATTCAATTTGTTTTTCAATTTTTTTTGTTGTTGCAGGTATTGCACTCTATCTTCTTTCGACAATCCTGTTTCTTGTACATATTTCTCTTATGGTCCGCGGGAGCCCTAATCCTAGTCTATATGACAAACACATTGAAATTTCCAGTAATATGTAACAAACTTTTATTTTTTGACATATTTCAAATAAAACTGTTTCAAATGCATTTAAATTTCCAATTTTTTTATATATTATATACTTTCAAAAAATAAATGGTGCTCTACATGCCACGTGTCATTTACTGCATAGATACCAACTGTGTTGCTTCATGTTGCTTGCACAAATTGTATTTTGTTATATACTTTCAAAACATAAATGGTGCTCTACATGCCACGTGTCATTTACGCCATGTATACCACTTGTGCTTCATGTTGTATGTTACTTTTTCCTATCCCACTTCAACCTGACAGGGACTGCGCTGCCACACAACCTTGTTCTAAATTGTAACATGTCATTTAAGAATCAAGCCCTCTCAACAACAACAAAATATAAAATAAGTAAGAAGCCTAATGCGTACGACCCTAGATAAATAAATATCACAGAGTCCCCTTGTATTTCCTATTTATTCCAAATTCTAGGATCTACAAGTAATCCTTCTTTGGACGATCCATCAACGATTCCATCCCTTTCTCTTAGCACATGCATGAAAGTGACATTTGCACCAACATTTTTTATGATAAGAATCTCTTCAACTAGGGGCCTTAGAGTAATATTTTCATATGCCTTCTTCCCTGACATCCAATCAATGACCAGTGAGGAATCCCCCATGATCTGGATTTTTTGAATACCCTTCTCAACTACCACTCTAAAAACCGATTTGAGGGCCAATAATTATTCTTTATTGTTTGAGCCTTGGCCCAACCCAACTTTAAATTTTATCAGAAATGATCCCCCTACACCACCTATTTGAGGGTCCCCCGAGTTGCCCCATCAAAGTAAGCCCAAGCTCTTGACTGGTTAATGAGTTCCTATATAATGACTCTAGGGGGTTTATCACATTTTTCTTATTTAAAACGATTTATAATGGACCATCTTTGTGTCCCACAAATATGTATTTTTCTTCAAATAGACCTAGTTTGCTACTTAGCCATATCCCCCATCCCACTATGAGTGGTAGTGACATTACCATCTTGTATGAGGTGACCTCCCCAAGAAACTCTTTTTTTTAACAAACACCGAGAAATTAATATTATTTAAAAAGTTGCAGCTGAGGCATACAATGAAAAGTTGTGATGATTTGAACTTCCATTCTTTTAGAAATACTATGGGATTGAAGATTCATAATAAGGATTGATAACATAAATACCCCACCTCCAATTTTAGTAATTTCCAAATTAGCTCTTGAGTCCGATTCTCCAAATTTCTGACATATCTACCAAACCCTTTCCAAAATTAAAACTAGATTACTAGATTAATCTTATAGGAAAGCGAATTGGAGACATGTGTTGAATAATTAGGCAAGAATCCTCCAAAATTATTAGCTTCTTGATATTCACAGAGAGAGCTAGAGTAACTCCTTTCAATAAAGCATATGCTTCCGCTTGATTGTTTGTCATTACCCACAGAGAGAGCTAGAGTGACTCCTTTCAATAAAGCATATGCTTCCGCTTGATTGTTTATCATTACCCCAAGGTACCATTCGTAATTATGTTCTAATTTTTGGAGTGACTCCTTTCAATAAAGCATATACTTCCACTTGATTGTTTGTCATTACCCCAAGATACCATTCGTAAATATGTTCTAATTTCCTCTTAGTACTATAAATATCCCCTCCCGCACTTGCCTCTCCAACCTCCCCAATAAACTCTCACTCCGTATAAATTTATAATTTCTTTCAAAACTTCCATAGCATAAGAACAATTAATTAACACATGGGAATTGTGTTCTTCACATACCTTACATAGAGGGCATCTTCGAGTCCACGACAACTCCTCCTTTGCCTGAAATTCCATGTAGGGACACTTTGGTTTATGGCTGGCCACATAAACAATTTTGCTTTTAAGGGGCATTGGAATTTCCAAATCCCTTTAAACTATTATTTGTTCTATAAGCATAAATCTTTCATTCCAAACCAACAATGCATTCTCCAATAACTTTAAAAAAACACTAAAATATGAATTATAAAAATATCCGCTTAAAATGGTTTTTAATTATTTTTGGATAACACTATTGAAAGAATGAAAATAAAATAAAATAAATGATTGTGATATTAAAATAAAAATAAATACTCAAAACAAATATAAAATTTATTTATTTATATTAAAATAATTATCTACTTTTAAAAAAAAAATTCAATTAAAATATTTTAATTTTCATTTTTTTTCAAAGAAAAAAATCATTATATTCATGAGAAATGAACATACTTGTTTCTGTCTTCTAGAGGACTAATCTGGCATATATTCCCTTCATTGTTCCTGTTGATGCTAGAAGTTGTTCCTAGACTGTTATAGGGTTAAGCCTAGCACATCTTCAATTATTGCAATAATTTTATAAATAAGGATGTGTTTTGGGTTTTGAAAGAAGGCGGATCAGGTAGATGGATAGAGAAAAAATAAGAGAAACAAGCTAAATGCAGATCAATAAAAACACCATTGGGCATGGAGTCAAGTAAACACCCCGTTGACCGAAGGCAATCAAATTGTATATCAGATAAGACGTTTATATGTGAATGGGTAGAAGAATAGGGATTAAACGAAAAGTAGAACACCTCATCAAACCAATATTCTCTTTGTCAAATGGATGCAACGGTACTTGAAACAAAACACACGGATAATAGGCAGTCACGGCAAAATCTTTACCGCTCGGGAATCTATCATCCATGGGCAACCATTGATTATCAATGTCTGCAATTCCTTCAAGTAAGACGAAAAACAGAATGTAAAACAAGGAAGATGGAAAAACAATGTTTAGACGAGAGAAATCACTATCTAATAAAAACAAATGTCATAGATCTCCAATGTCAGAAGCGATCACATAAATACAATGCCCTCAGGGTTACAATAACTCAAACTGGATGCTATTTCATCAATATATTCTCAGGCCTTACCCTCTCGGGCTCCCCCCCTTGCCTGTTACAACTTGCTCATTAAATAGGCATATTGCCAACCTATCTTGAACAAAATGTCTTTGGTAAAATAAAAATCTTCAATCTAACAAAATCTAATAGAAACAAACTCAAAACTAAAGTTGGTTGCAAAAGTCTCGAATAACTGAGGTTACTAATGGATTTGTCATTTGTCTGTTGATTTTCTGCCTTGAGAATCTCAACTGTAGCTTAAATGCCCAATTGCTGCCTAAAATCACTGATTGAATCCCCTGTTGTGAATCTGGAGTTGGACTTTGATTGGTAATTCATTGTTCCCAAGTGTCCGAAATCTGATCCTATTATTTGATTGCTTAATTCATGCCTTGAAGAACTGATGATCTTTTCCTGAACATATGGATCTTCAAACTAGTCTGCTGCCAGATGTAATCTGTTACCATTAATAATTTGTCACTTGTATCTTTGCATCAAAACTCTGGATCTACACTTGAATCTTGCTACTTGTGGATGCCATCGATAGATAATGAACATGACTGCTCTTAATGGATGGTGTTTTCCTTCCGTTGACCTGGCATTCTACTCAACATATGCAATCGAATATCAACATCCCCTTTCTCTTAGGTAAATAATTTTCGTTCTTCATTATTTCCATCTCTGGAGATTTCATAGGAGTTGAGGATGTTATAACAGTAACCTTTGGCTACTTGGCGAATAGTCATCTTCAACAAAAATGGAATAGAATGCAGAAATGGGGCATTTAGTAAGAGAAAGTAAGAAATCTTCTGGACCTGCACTTAACCAATATCACAAAAATCCTTTCTTGCATTCTAAAGTAGCTACTGTCAAGAGAATACTCTTTAGAGATGACCGATCAAAAGAGGAAAAATCTTTGCCTTGGCTCACTCACGTTTTAAGAGTGACTTCCCTCTGACACACCCTGGCTAGAATATCTTCCATGGTTTATGCATATGTGGTTATGAAGCAATATTCCATCATTAACAGTAATTAAGCCAACCTTAGGTAATCTGAACCAATCAAGGGTGTCCACGCCTAGTGTGAGAGTTGTCCATGATGTCATCTAATATGAGGAAATATGCTTGAAGCCATTCAATACATCAACCAAGCACACATCCGAGAAAGACTTCATCTTCTGATATTTCCTTTCGTGCTTTCAATAGCCTATAGCTGTCTATTACAGACAGACTGTGGTTCAGCTTTCTTCCGGCCACCGTGTAGTCCATCATCTTCTCGACCTATTGACGTGCGTCTTTGGTGTAATTGAAGGCAGAATCGTTCAGAATCTGAGCCTTAAGCTCAAGATAAATTTCTTCAAACTTTGTTTTCACGTTGACGATGCCATTTGAAACCATGAATTTACAAACCCTAAGTTTGTGGAGATAGCAGAAACACATAAAAGAGAATTAAATGCCTTTTTCATCTTGCAGATCACGAGTGTCTCACATTTATGGGCAACACCAATAGCTGAGGTAATACGATCATAACCTGTAGCAATATCACACAACAAAAGGGTGCTTCTTTTTCATGCTTTCTTCCATTGAATATAGATACAATTGATCCACATCTAGAGGATATGAAAATGACCCTGTATCTAGATGGTCAATTGGAGAATCTGTCGATGCCCCTATTGCAAACAAAGAAATTGCAAATCCAACAACATCTCTTTATAAATGTGCAACATCAGTTAGAATTTCTAGGCTATTAGTTTTTATACCACCTATCACCTCCACGCTTATGAAAACCATACAGAGTATCACAACAGTCCAGATCTTTCTAATTGATGTTGATCGTGTCCTTGCATTTGCAGCACGATTTCCCCATCTGAAAATCCACAACCCGTGCCACAGGTCATACTGTCAACAATTGGCCTGGTTTTCTCTTATGATGCCTTGAGTTAACATTGCTCGAACATAACACTTGGATACTCAAGAAATCGAGCATTCGAAAGTATGCCTATTAGTTCCTTTTCCCCATCATAAAAATCTCCCCAACACATGACCAACACTTGGATGTCTAGAACAAAGCTATGTCATGTTGATGGCAGGTACTTGACTTTGTTGACACATGGATCTTTTCATTGACAACTGGTAAAATCGGCGTTCCTCAAAATGGATGATCAAGCGTTGTGCACATAGATCCGTGGCTCATCCTTCATGTGGCTTGGCGCTTAGCACTAGGCTTTGGATTGACTTGTGTGTTGATTGTAGGTGTTGGAGATTGGCTCCCGACCAATAACTTGCTAGACTAATTTTTAAGTTTAATATCAACTTTAAACACATTTTACTAGTGCAAAGGCCAATTTATCTTGATGAAGTGGAATCAGGGCATAATAACACTGTGAAGGCGTATGGAACAAGGACTTCCACCTTTCTTATACCTTCCTCCAATGAGGCAAGTTAAAAGCTCAGTACTACTTCTGGCATATACGATACCGGTGCTCAAGAGCAACACTTCTCAATGCTACGGGAATAACCCCATTCCTGCAACAAGGAGAAAATTGAAAATGTTAGTATCTGGATACTAACAATCCCCATTACAAATTATCATCACCTCTATTACATCATTAGTTTCCTTCCATGTTCCCCAAAAAGAATTACCTTTACTTCATTTACAAACATATTGATATCTGTTACAAAAATCGCTAACAAAGTCCACAACTTCTTGCTATTTTCTTTCTTTCCATAACACTTTTGACATTAGGCCATTCGTTGAAAATCAAACAGAATCCCTTTGCTTTAGATCAAAATAACATATCAGATACACAACTAGGTTCATAGAGTAAAAACTATATATGGGATTCCATTGATTCTATTTCGAGACCATCTAGAAACTCATAAAAACTAAAAGAAGCACTAGGAAGAGACAACACTTCCTTAGACAATTCATTATCCTTCTTATTAAGCTCCCTATAGATATGCTTGAAATATTTCCACTCAAAATATTGCATAGTTTCTTGAATATCATGAAGGAGAGGTCCAATGCAAACATTTTCCACTGAAACTTTCTTGGAGGCCCAATCAATAACTAGTTTGGAATCTCCCATTACCTACAAGTTCTTTAAACCTTTCTTTGTGGCAACCTAGTGGCGAGTCCAAAGTGAAGTAGATTTATCTTTAGTGTTTGATCCCCTGCCCGAGGCATATCTAATGTGAAAAAATGCTTTATGGTTCAAATATAAAACAACACCTACCCCACATACTAGAGGACGACCTTGGTTGGCGCAATTCAAATACCCCCAAGGGATATCATAATTCATCGTTGGCATAACATGAAATTTGGGTTTTTTTGTCTTAGGATCCACTTTGAATTCTTTGGTAAGCTTTATTATCAATCTAGTTATCACTTCATGAGGAATTTCCTTATCTTTGAATATGCTAGTGTCGTGGGCCCACCATATGACATACACCAAACTATAAGGAAATGCAACAAACTATTTAATTGATCTGTCCTAAAGCCACTCTTGTATGCATTCTTCTAGGATCTACTTCTTCCATGATGATTTTTGTTTGAAAAACTATTCCACTCTCATCATCACTTGATATGTATAAAGACATAAATGAAACAAGTGAGAAATAGACTCCTTGTTATTTTTACATAGAGAGCATCTGTTGGGACCAACCCATCCCCTCTTTAAGCCATTATCCCAAGTTAACAACTTGTTTTTCAAAGAGAGCCAGAGGACAATTTTTTTCTTTAGGGGAGCATGAAGTTTCCAATTGACACTCCACCACCATTGCTTCTCCCCTATGAATTGAGATTCAAAGTGGGTTGTGTAACCCAATTTTGTTGTGTAATCTCTCGATCCAAGATTTTTAGACTAGCACAAAACATTATCATCTTCCTTGTTCAATCTAATAAAGTTTGATACCAACTTTGCTATATAGTTATGCTACTCAACAACTTCCAGACCTTCCAAAGCAAGATCTTACTCTGATTTCTAGCCCAACCTCCCTCTATCTTGTGGGACTGTACTTTGGCGTCTGTAGGAGAAAAAATACATGCATCACGAAGAGTCCTAATTAGAGGTTCTGAAAGCCGATACTCGTCATCAAATCCAAGCCGAGGCTCCTCTCCTATTTCGATATTTCTACCATTTCTAACTCTCCAAACAGTCCATGATCCAACTAGAGGGAAAGCAAAAACCAATTCTTTCCAAACTATTGATCCTTTAGCAAACTTCCTTGGCAGTCTATACCAGTCTTCCATCGATAAATATTTAAGATACTTAGATCTCATTACCCTTCCCCATAAGAAAGAATTATGGGTAAGTCTCCAAAGGCTTCTTGCTGCTAGAAATTGACTGAATAAATAGATGTTTTTGAGTCCCCATCTCCCAATATTTTTTGAGGAGGCCACTTGGCTCCATTTCAAAAGAGTTATGCCACTGGATTGACGAGATCCTGACCACATGAATCGAAAAATGATCCTCTTGATTTTGGTAATAATACCTTTGGGCACACATGCTATAGATGTCTAGTAAACTAGAATGCTTTCCAGTACCGACTTAAGGAGAATGAAGTGACCCCCCTAGATAAGAATCTATTGACCCACACATAAATATGCACTTCTAGTTTTTTGAACAACCATATCCAATCAGAGAACCTATAGATATTTTACTTGAGAAGGAAACCTAAATAATTGAAGCCAGAGTTTAGGTCTTTCCGAGGAAAAGGGAGAAGAGTAAACACCTGCTGAATAATCTTATCCAAGAGACCATTGGGAGTTAAGCATAACTTATCATAATTTGTCTCCATACCTATTGCTTTGCAATATAAGTCCATAATGGCTTTCAAGGAGTTAAGATCCCTCAAAGATCTTGAGCCGAACAACAACACACTATCTACAAAAAGTAGGTGAAAGATATACTCTTGAGTCGAAATCTTAACACCTCTGAGAGCCCCCTAGCTCTTGCATCAACCATCAGTTTCCATAGGGTCTCATCCACCAAAAGAAAAAGGAAGAGGCACAAGGGACATCCCTTTCTTAGTCCTAGAGAAGCCCGAAAAAACTTGGATGGAGAGCCATTAACAAACATAACAAAAGAGACTAATTGCATGCACCCCATAATCCAATTGATAGAGGAAAGGTTCATACCCATATACAAGATAACTAAACAAAGAAAATTCCAACTGAATTTGTCGTAGGCTTTTGATAAGTCGATTTTGAGAATCATCACCCACTGATTGGACAATTTGACAGAATGAACGACTTCCTGTGCAATCACCACCAAGTCATGATTTTGACGGTATTGAAGAAACCCAAATTGTTCTTATGAGCTTACCTCACTTAGGTTGGGTTTGTGATTCAGGTGGATCTCAGTGGCCATCCACCTTTTCCACCGAACCAATGCTTTTGAGCCAATGGTTTTGATAAATCACGATATTCACTCTTTTGACGGGGAATGTAATGTAATGCAATCTCCATTTGTTAATTACAACCATCATGTAATGATTGCCTAGTGGTCTTATGTACACGCTTATAGAAATAACACACCTAATCCCATCAAAACTCTGCAGTTAAGCGTGTTTGGGCTAGAGTAGTACTGGGATGGATGACATTGTGGGAAGTCCTAGTGTTTTACATGCTTATGACATTTTGTAAACTTAGACCAATTTATCCCACATGCATCATGGGAATTACTCTCCTCTCACTCTCTCATATATAATCGAGGTGAAGGATTCCTTTGAGCATGCAACGGAGTGTGATGTAATGCTTATTGCGAATGAGCATAGTCGACATCTCTTTCTCTTCAGAGATAATCTACCACCATTCTAGCCAATTTGTGTTCTACATTGTTCTGTTATTTTATTCATTAGTAGAAGTTGGATTTCACCATGTTTTTGTGTTCTCTACTATAGTTTTTTTTATATCTCATTTTGTTCTTCATATAATCTGGATCAGTGGTATCAAAGCAATTTTCTCCTTGTCATTTTTCAGTGCATGTCCCCAACAAGGTCAGGGCATAGAGAGTTGGGTCTTGAGTTAGTTTCGCTTAAGGACGACCACTCTCACCAGCCCAAGTAACCTCCCATGGTGGAAGAAAAGAGAGATGATGAAGCAAGAGATCCTTTTAAGACACTACTTGAGGAACCCCTCATGTGATAGATGAATGAGATGATGGAGAACTTTGCCCATATCCTTTGATGACTACTGATGGCGACCGAGGCATCTTCGACAAACAACCATTTCGGAGGTGTGACACACTTCAAGGTACGAATAAATTTTGATATCCCCTTATTTGAATGCTAGATATATGTAGATGCTCTAGAAAATTTGTTGAATCTGCTTGAAGGTTATTATTTTGTCCAAAAATTTTCAGACGACGAAAAATATCACCTTCGCATTCCTTAAATCCCTTATGCATGTCAGAGCTTGGTGGGAAGGTTATCAGGAGAGGTACATCGCAGATGAATCTACACCATTCGGGAGAGAACTCACCTGGGTAGTCTTTGTGGATGCTCTCAAGGAGGAATTCTACCCTGCCAGACACTATGATTACCAATACACAAGATGGACAACTTTGCGACAGGAGAGAGACCAGACGATGTCGAAGTACACCAACATATTTCATACGTTGTGCTTAAAGCTAAGTATCAAATACTTTGAGTGGAACCTGTTTTTGAAGTACCATAGTGGTCTACATAGGTACATTCAAACAAAGATGGATTTCTTGGACATCTCCTCACTGGGATCTGCTTATCAATATGCAGTTAAAATCGAGAAAACATTCAAGCAACAGAGTAAGTGAGAGTTCGGATTTGCAAATACGCCACAATAGAAGCATGTTAAAGGCAACCCAAACTCACAAAACAAAGGACAAAACAAGGAGAGTTAATCTCAAGCAAGTAAGTCCAATCGACCGACTAAGAAGGGTGATGGGAAGTCTAAGAAGGACACCGAAAAATGGTGTGAGTTCCATGAAATCCCCTGGCATAATACTGCCATTGGTGGCCAGCCTCAAAGAAAAAGAATCAGAACCTAACTCAGACTCCGATTCAGAGCACAATAAAGGTAAAAGGATCATCGATGTAGAACCCAATGCTACCATTGTAACCACAAAGATCCTACCATATGAGTCGGAGAAGCTTAAGGAGGGGGAGCACCTCTTCCATTCATAGATGTGGGTGAAGGGGACCCCACTACATTTCATTGTTGACAACGTGAGTAAGAAGAACCTGATATCGACCGAGGTCATCAAGAGATTGAAGTTGTCGACGTTGCCACACCCCCAACCATACACCATTTGTTGGTTGATCCAGGGATGAGACCTTCATGTGAGCCAATAGTACTGGACAACCATATATGTGGAAACGTCACACTATTTATGAGTCTCGACCCTGTAGTGTCATTGTTACTTTGGGGGTTCAACTCTACAGTGTTAGACTGTGAGTCCCTAGACAATCACAAAGTCTGAGACCACAATGATATGAATTGTAAGCCTCATCTATTCATGAGGTGTCATGATTCATTGATGAGTTGTCAAAGAGATCTAGATCTAGATCTGGTAAATCCATGTACTATAAATTCATATCATCAGATCTATACAATGTGCATTACAATGCCTTAAGGCCTTTTCTGCCAATTTCTTGTCTAGTCTTGCTTGTGCTGAATTCTTAACATGATATCAGAGCTGGACGCACAATGCTGTTTGGCACAAATTGAGTTTTTTGGACTGAACTGGTTTGTTTTTTATGGAAACCCCCTTTGTTTAAAATTTTTCTTAGGAGTCTAAATATTTACTGTCATGATTTGAAGTAGATTTGTCACAGAAACAGATATCAGAAAAGTTGATTTGCTTGTTTATGTCGAAGCTCTCGAAGCCGAACATTTGCTTTGACATTTTAGGGATTTGTCAGGAAACAAGAAGGGACAAAGTATTCTATTAAACCCTCATAGCTTTAAATTTGTCCACCGATTTCAAATTTGTGGCACCTCTACGTTCACTGTTTGGAGATCGCGAGATCCATGGTTTTCATACGTCAATTAGGTATTTCCTGAGAGATCTCTCTTCGTATATCATAAACATGCTAAAATCGTTGCATTGGGCGTGAGTTTGAGTTTTTGTTTTCAGTTTGGAACAACAAAAACTACAGGGCATAGAAAATGGCACGCCGAGGAAGAACTCGTGGTCCTCATGGAAATCGTTCCATTTGAACTCCTGCCAAGTCCACTCATGCACCACAAATTATGTTGAAGCAACCCAGCCAGATCACACCCTTCTCTCTCCATTGTAGCAACTTCAGATCTGCCCACATCGATTTGCACCAGTAATCAGATTTACGACTTCAGATATGCCCACGACGATACCAGCCTTGGCTCATTGCACCAAGCAAACCCTAGTGCCATCGCCCAACAACAAAATGACATGCAGCTGGAACATCACTTCTCCACGCCCAACACTCGGTTCATCCCTCCAGCACTCAACTCAATAACGATTTGCCTCAACCATCTCCTCGAAGACCTCATATCTCAACAAATTTTCTCCACAAAATTTCTCTAGGAAGATGACAGTGCACCCACATGTCTCCTGTACAGTTGGAAAAACGAAATGAGTGAAAAATCAGATTCTGGGGGGGCTCATTGTGCTCGATTTCGCTGGTTGTGACATGCTTGTGCAATCTTGCAAATATTGATGCTGTCAAGACATTCTCAAAGGAAGCTGCCAACTACAGATCTGGAATTTGCTCATGCATTTGCAGATGTGAAACAACAACCTGCCAAATTTCTAACCTTTGAAATTATTTCTATCAGACGGCCAGCGGCCAGCTCCAATAGACAATTTATATGCAGTGCGCGGACTCGGCCAGTAGACAATTTATATGCAGTGTGCGGATTGTGTGTTTTGGGCGTGAGTGTTTTTACTTGTTTTTATTCTGGTTAATTTGCAAAGAATCTAGCAGTCAAGCACGTTCTGGAGCGGTGCAACTCTTCAAAGAAGTGCAAAAGTAGGTTCATAGCTCCCTGGGTTCAAACACAAGTGCTTCTTGTTGCCTCAACGATCTAGTACTCAGCTTCAAAGTTCAGACTCTCCACGCATTAATAGGGCCGCAACGTTTAAGATTTGACAATTCCCGACCTTACAGAGGCCAATCGTCTTTGGTTGCGGTTCATTTTGAAACACAACCCTAGTGAAAGGAGGTATTCTATCCTTTGTTTTGTTATTTTTTTAATGTGAAAGTCTATGAAGGTATATATACTCTACTTTTTTGGATTTAAACTTGTAATTTTTTAGGAGAAAACACATGTTCTTAACCATTAAGTCCACTCCCACCATACATTCATAAGGATGACCATTAACTTCTACAAATCGGTGATTTTTTGATACCATGACACATTTTATCTTCTCTCAAAGCTTGGTTCGTTGACACAATGTAATAGAGCCTGAAATCGCATAATTGTTTTGCTTGTAGAGCTATGCATATATCCCATGTGTCTAAAGATAATTGGAACGGAGCAACACCCATATCACAAGTCTAGTCCCCATTATGCCAATCCAAGATCATCTTTGTGTAAGCAATATTTTGATGTCACAACAAAGTTGTTACTTTTATATGAAGTAGTAAAACAAAAATGCTTCTTTTATTCTATTCTTTTGGTTGAAACTATTTTTCAAAAATGGCATTTGCCATTAAAGAGAAAGTGGAGATTTAAGGATTGATGTATTATTTTTTAATATTGATATCTTTTTTAGTTTAAGGGTTTTTTTTTTATTCATTGTGATTGATTGAAGTATTGAACCATAATGTTCACTTCAAAGGGAACACAAGTCTAGTTGAAGGTTTGATAATGAGATGTGATGATAAAGATTGTAATTGAGAAGTGAATAGCTCTTAGGTGTATGAGCTCATTGTATCAAGAATCATAAAAAAATCATTTTTTTGTTGTTAGATATGTTTCTAGATCTGTCTTGGAATTTGAATAAGGGTATCTAAGGAACAGGGTGTGCTTGTGTACGATTGTGCTCGTGGATGGTGGCAAATTGTAAATCTATCAAGAGTAAAATTTCTTTGATTCATGACTTAAATTTTTAGCATTAAAGGATAAACCATTGAATATGAGCAGTGAATTGTATAAAGGGGAAAACACTTTCAAAGTCAAGTGTGAAAAGCATCGTCGAGACCTACCTGAAATTTGAATAAGGAGGTCAAGTGAATCATCAAATTTAAGTCTTTGTAATCACATTTTAGGGTGCATGATCGGTAGTACCCAACACCCTAAGTGTAACATCGAATCAAGCGAGAGTGCAAGAAAATAAACAAGTGCAAGTGAGTGAGTACAAGCGAGCATGACAAGTGAGCTAGAGAATACTAAGAAATGAGAAAAGGAGGAAAGTGTTTACAAAACGCCTCTCAGGAAATCAAGGAATTGCAAGAGTACAACCATGAATTACATGATCAAATTGACATGAAAGATAAATTGATTGAAACACTTGAGTGGAAGTTAATTCAAAACCTAATCATAATTGATCAAATGGTTGATACAATACAGTCAACAAATGATCTTCGAGATGAAATATAAATGAATGATCAATTGATTGATGCACTTCAGATAAAATTAAGAGAAAAGAAGAATCATATTGATGACATGATTGATACATCAAATCAAAAGGTTGACGAAAATTGTGACATAGATGATCTAATACAAAAGATTGATGCAACATGTGATATTGAGGATCTTATCCAAAAGGTTGATGCAATATGTGATACAAATGAGTTCATACAACATGTTGATGTTGAGATTTGGGTACCTTGGAAAGTGGTCCCCATGTGATTATGAGTCTCTAAACACAAAGGGGGAGACTATTACCCTTGTACTTTACTTCATGATTCTAATTTCACTTTGACTTAGGAGATTTAAGTCAAAAATGAAATATGTCACTTAAGTCATAAAGTGACAATTAATTCACAAAGTGGGTGAATTAATAGACATAAAGCAACTAAGGAAAGTGGGTTTCCTTAGTGAGAT
>WSFP011412781.1:0-24274 GCA_009831015.1 Picea engelmannii | reverse complement strand
GAGTGGGTGAAGCTTCCGATGGGGCCCTGTAAGGCGTTCTTTCTACAAGTGCAACCAAACTTTGTCTCCCACCTAAAACTTATGTGGCACTTGATGTTGATAATGGCACTGCTTATACTTGGCATTAGACTTCTGTAGAATATCCTGAGCTTGTTGGCAGATGTGCTAGATCTGCTCAATGAACTGGGTGGCTTTGTCAGCTTCTGGTGGAGTAGGGGACGAGTCAACCAAGGTGATCACCAGGGGTAGTGCAACATCCACGAGGCCCAATGGTTGGAATCCCAACCCAACCTGAAAGGGGTTGTGACTAGTTGAGTTATGCAGAGCTCGATTGTAGCTATGTTGGACATAGGGAATACTCTCATCCCATGCGCGAGCATGTTTTGAATTGTACATGCGTAGGATATGTACGATCATCCAATTGAAGACCTCAGTTTGGCCATCTGTCTGGGGGTGGAAGGCAGTGGATTTGGTGAGCTTGGTATCCAGCAGTGACCAGAGGCTCGACCATAATGTGCTGAGGAATTGACAGTCATGGTCTGAGATAATGGTTTGTGGGATCCCAAAATGTACCCATACTTGTTCAAAGAAGAGATTGGTAGTGGCTTCTGCTGTGATGTTCTTCTTGCAGGCAACTAAAATCGCCATCTTGGAAAAGTGATCAACAACCACAAAAACACAGTCATTTCCCCACTTGGTGTATAGGAGGCCCTACATGTAGCCCATTGAGATGGATTCCCATGGATTTTCAGGAGTAGGAAGAGGGGTGTACAAGATCTATTTCTTAGTGGTGTGTTTGGCAATAGCGCAGGCGGTGCAGAACCTGATATACTTGTCGACATCCTGTCGATGTTTCGGCTAGTAAAAATGTTTTTGCAGCACTGCCACTGTCTTTTCGACACCAAAGTGTCCTGCCACCCGACTGTAGTGATCTTCCCAAATCAGCTTCTCATGCTCACTTTATGGAACGTAAAGATGGCCCAAACGACACAACAACCCATATTGAAGATGGAAATTAGCGACCACTAAGTTCACGCCCAACATTTGGTAGGAGGTGAAGAAGTCAGGGTCTATCTTGTAGAGGTGGGGCCATCCGAAGGTCTCATGGCCACAAGAGTCTACCACCATGGTGAGTGTCGCGACTGAGGCAATCAACAACTCGGTTGGTAATTCCTGTTTTATACTTGATGTTGAGGTGGAACTACTGTAAGTATGTGGACCACTTCTGATGGCGGTCATTCTACAATTTTCCTTGGGTTTGCATGAACTGTAGTGGCTTGTGATCAGTGTGGATGAGTGTCTCCTTCCCAAGAATGTAATGTCTCCACTGGAAGTAGGCTTGCATAATGGATTACATTTCTTTGTCGTAAGTAGGGTACTTACCGACAACATCTGATAGTGTCTCACTATGATATGCCATAGGGTGGCCGTGTTGAGTGAGAATGACACCCACAACATAGTTTAAAGCATCTGTCTTGATCTCAAAGGGATGTTGCAAGTCCGGTAATGAAAGTAGTGGGAATGAGCACAAGCGATTCTTCAAGTCATCAAAGGCTTGTTTTTTGGACAAACCCCACACAAATTTTCCCTTACCGCCACCCCTATTTAGTTTCTTGAGGGACCATGTGATATGAGAGAATCCCAACACAAACCTGCGATAGAAATTGGCGAGGCCCAAGAAGCTCTGAAGTTCAGTGAGTGTTGTTGGGGCTGTCCAGTCATGGATGACTTGGATCTTGGCTAGATCCACATGCACACCATGCTGATCAATGATGTAGCCTAAGTAATGGACCCTGTCCATGCCGAAGGAGCATTTTTCCAAGTTTGCATATAGTTTGTGCTGCCGCAGGGTGTGCAAAACCTGTTGAATATGCTGCAAGTGTTTCGCCCAAGTCTTGTTGTAGATGAGGATGTTATCCAGATACACCACTACAAAAGTATTGGTGAAAGGTCATAGGATATCTTCCATCATCCTCATAAAGGTTGCTGGAGCATTTTTCAAACCAAAGGGCATGACCAACCATTCAAAAAGACCTTCTTTTGACTTGAAGGCAGTCTTCCATACATCTATCTGTTCTATTGGGACCAGGTGGTAGCCAGAGTTCAGATCAATCTTACTAAAGTATTTGGCCCCCGTGAGCTGATCAAGGAGGTCGTTGATTTGGGGAATTGGGTACCGGTTTCAGACTGTGATTTATTCAGGGCCCAATAATCAATGCAGAGTCGCCAGGTCCTGTCTTTCTTCTACACCAACACGATTGGGCTCCCACAAGGTGATGAGTTGGGACATATGTGCCCCTTGTAGAGAAATTCTTGGATCTTCCTCTTTATCTCCTCATTTTCTAATAGAGAGCGGTGATAGACTAACATATTGGGTAGCGGTGCGCCTAGGGTAAGATCAATGGGATGCTTGACCTGGAAGTGCAGAGGTACCCTGATAGGAGAGGATAAGATATCTGAGTATTCTTCCACAACCTTATCCTCTTGCTTCTGTTGTGTGGAGAGATCGGCCGTGGAGGCCCCGGATGTGGCTGCGATCTTTCACTCACTTTGAGAGAGAATCACGAAGAAGACAAATTTCCCAGTCGGAGAGATGACCTTTCTGCATTGCTTAGCAAAGATAAAGGAAATAACAATAGGAGGGATTGCCTTGGGTATCATGTACAATTTCTTGTTCAAAGTAATAATAACACTACGAGGCCTAGACTCATATACAACATGATGTTTCCATAAATAAGGTTGGCCCAAAAGAACATTACAAAATTCGAGAGGAGCAACATCACACAATACCTTGTCTTTGAAGGGCTTGATGCCATATGACAGCGACACTGTTGGTTGATGCGAAGATCACTTCCTTAGCGGAGCCATCCAATATTGTGGGGTTGTGGGTGCAGCATTTTCGGCAGGGCAAGCCACTTGAAAACCTATGTTGAGATGAGGTTCTTTTGGCTACCACTATCAACGATGAAGTCCAACAAGGTGCCTTTTACAACATCTGTGAATGAAAGAGGCACTCGCCTTCTTTTGGCTCATTTGGTTCACCAGGCTAGAGCTTGGTGGTAGAAAAAGTGGGACCGGGTTCCATGTCAATGATCCATATTCCCCTTTCTGGTTTTGACTCAGAGTCAGAACCCACATCTGATTCAGAGGCTTTCACTTCGGTCACCATTGATTGCTTTGAGCAGCAGTCAACATTGTTATGCCAAGGGATCTTATGGAAGTCGCAGCACTTCCCGGTTACTTTCTTTGTCTTTTTGATGTCCTTCTTTGCTTGCGACTTGGACTGGTTTTCCTGATATTATCCATATTTTATAATTCCTTTGTTCTGTGGGTTGGGGCCGCCCCTTCCTGGCTTTTGCTATGAGGGGTTTCCAGGCCCAAATTGTCGGGTCTTTTGTTTGAGCTTCTGCTCGATTTTGGCGGCATATCGGTAGGCCGCGCCCAAGGATGAGATGTCTAGAAATTCCATTTCGATATGGATGTATCTATGCAGAGCATCATGATACTTGAGCACCAGATGTCGCTCCGAATATTTGATACCCAGCTTGGTGTGCAATGTATGGAAGATATTTGTGAACTATGGCACTGCTTGGTCTCTTTCTTGCAGCAGTGTGGTCCATTTGGTATACAAGATGTCATAACTTCTGACAGGGTAGTATTGTTCCTTAATAACATCCCTGAAGGATTCCCAGGTGGCCATGACTGTAAATAATGAGGGTTCCTCTGTTTCCTTTTGCTCACAGAAAGTTTCCCACCAATCTTTGACAGGGGGAACGACTTTGAGGAGTACAAAAGTAATCTTTTCTCTATTCGAAAAGTTATGGACAAAAAAATACACTTCTCGTAGATTCAACCACTTGTCTACAACATTTGTGTCTATCTAAACTTCAAATATAGGAATATCGAAGTTGATTTGTACCTTGAAGGGGGCGACGCCTCCGCTCGAGGAAGATGTGTCGCCTGTTGGTAGCCGCCGAAGGATTTGCACAAAACTATCCATCATCTCATTCCTCTGTTGCATGAGGGATTCCTCAAGAAACATTTTGAAAGGATCTCCTATCCCGTCATGTTTATTTTCTCCTACCATGAGAGGTCACTTGGGCGTGCGAGACCTTTTTTCCTCAAGAGAAACAAGATCGAGACCCAATTCTTTGTACCCTGACCTCATTGGGGACATGCATTAAGATGACAAGGAGCAGACTGCTCTGATACCACTGATCCATAGTTTATGAGTAGAATGAAATGAATATAGATTATTAAAATATGCTTAACACAGAATAACAGAGATACAATAAAACTAGTTTTCTATTCAATAACGAAATAAGCTGAAACTATAAAATGCAGCGGAAAACAAGATTGCTGGAATGGTGGCAGCTTATCTCTGAGAAGATATGTGACGACTGCTCTCATTCGCCAGAAGACCATTACAATGAGGCTCTGAAGGTATTTTTACAATAAACATGAATGTCAAAAACCCTAGACATCCAAAAACCTAACCCTAGGAGATGAAGCGCCAAAAGTCATTTGGGCCTTGTTTGGGTAAGTCAGTACATCAACTTCCCGGGGTCGTAACTTTTGCATACGATCTCCAGTTTAGGTGCATGATAGACCAGTGGAAAGGCATCGTCGAGGAGATTCATTTTGGGGGATCAATCATGCCTTCATCTATCATTGAGAAGCTCGATCCCGAAAAACCTTCATTTAGGCCCTCAAAATGGCCCTGGAAGTTAAAACTGCTAAAAATAATAAATTGCCAAAATTGCCAGAAAACTGTTTTGAACGAGTTGTAAAAGGTGGGTGGCCACCGATATCCACCCTGATCAAGGTACACGTTAATTTTGATATTCTCGTATTTAAAGGTCAAATCGATGCAGATGCTTTGGAAAAATGGTTAAATTTGCTAGAAGGTTATTTCTTTGTTCACAAATTTTTGGACAGAGAAAAGATCACATTTGCGCTCCTTAAGGCTCTCCCCCATGTCAAACATTGGTGGGAAAATTATTGGGAGTGAATTTCCACAGAGGAGTCTGGAATATTTGGGGCCGAGCCCACTTGGGATTTTTTTATGGATGCAGTCAAGGAGCAATATTAGCATGTGGGAAATTATGATGACCAATACATGAGATGGACCACACTACATCAAAAGCTGGACCAAACAGTCTTGTCTTTCACAAATGCCTTCCATACCTTGCGCACCAAGCTCGGTATCAAAGAATTCTAGTGGAATATGGTTCTGAAATATCATGGGGCTCTACATAGGTACATCCAAACTGAAATGGATTTTCTAGACATCTCATCATTGGGAGCCGCTTATAGATATGTTGTCAAAATCGAGCAGAAATTTAAGCATCAGAACAAGCAGGAATTTGGGTTTGAAAATTTGCAACAACCAAATTATGGTAAAGGAAACCTTAACTCCCAGAGCAGTCAATCTCAAGAAAACCAGTCCAAGTCATAGGAAAAGAAGGGTAACGGGAAGACAAAGAAGGACACTAGGAAGTTATGTGACTTCCACAAAATCCCTTGGCACAACACTGATGAATGTCACTTGAAATAGTCATTGGTGGTTGAGCTTAAAGAAATAGAGTCATGCCCCGACTCGGACTCCAATTCAGACACTAATAAAAGGAGACAAAAAATTGATGCAGAACCTAGTGCCACCGTCGCAACCGCAATAATCCAACCGGAAGAACCATAGGATCATGAGGAGGGGGAACACATTTTCCATTCATAGATGTGGGTGAAGGGGACTTCAATGCATTTTATTGTTGATAGCGGAAGCCAGAAGAATCTCATCTCAACAGAGGTTGTATTTGCCGAAAACACCACACTTGCATCCATACAACATCGTGTTGAGGGGTCCTAAATCCCTTTAACTCAACAACAGGAACCAAACCCTCCACCAAGGCCCAATTATAATCTGCAACGTTTAATAGTGGAATGGTTCTCCAGATCTTGCGATCCAACCAAATAATCGATGGGATTTACATAGTGATTGACATGATATCTTCTTACGAAAATTCCTCCTTCAGTTTAAATGTTCTCTTTTGTATTTTCTTTTACTAGATGAGTCTGATAAAAATATGTGTGCTGGTATAAACCAACTGGTAAAAGGGGAATATTAACTACAGAAGAAGGCTGAGTTTGGGATAACCCTTATGCTCAAGCATGCAGACAATATTTTCACATCCGTGACAAGCCTAGTACTAATACATTAACTTGTTGGTATTTCAATTATTGACTGAGATACAATTATCAAAAGAAAACATACATGCAATAAAACGATGGCAAGAAAAATACTTTCCTTAGCTCTAATCATTAATCACACATTTAACACAATGATTTGCTTTCCATCCTTAGAGACAAGAACTATAAAAATATTGAATCAACTAACTTATCAATAGATTCAAAAAATCTTACTCATTACAACATCCATTCATGGGATAAAGTCGGAAGTAGTTCCTCCTTAGATCCAATCACATATGCCTTTGATGAAAAACAAAAGTTTGTCTTCGGTCCTAAACATGACTTCTCAATTAAGGTAGTTTGGAAATACTTCTTTACAATTCCAAAAGTGAGGGTCTTTCCCAAAACCATCGACCCTTTCTAAAAGGTCGATCCTCTTATTTATAACAAATTATTAACTAAAAATAACTATCAAAAGTGAAAGCTAAGTAAAACAAAACATCGCCACATGGCGCTTCCATCTCTTTGTCTTCTAAGTGTCATCAAATGGTTTCACTTAAGTGGATGAATATTCTCATACTCTGACCATTTGACGAAGAGTTCCTCGCATGTGTTGGCATATGGGAATCTGTTTTGGTCCATCGGGGCCAAAAGCATCTCTGTTATCTCTACTACCCATGTCCCATACTTGAATACTTTAACACTTAACTGTTGTAATATTGTCCGAGCCTTGATCGGGTGCTCCATCAACTGTTGTACTTGACCTGGAGCCATGTTTTCCACCTTTACTATCTCTGCAGTCCACGATGAGTCTTGTTTTGCATGTTGTTTGACTATGTCATGCACGTCGACAAAGTCCTCGGATGAGGCAAATTCTAGGAGATTGATGTCTCTCATCCCTCGATTAATCTTGGTCCAAATTCTTTCACTTGGGTGCTCTTGCAAGCATCTGGTAGTTGGATTTCTCGACGGCATCTTACTTGCAACTATAACATAGTTTAGAGACTGTGCAATAAAATCGGATGCATATATATAAATTATGACCAACGAATTGACAAACTTGAACACATACCTCTGCAGCTTGTTTAACATGGTTTTGATAAAAATGAGGGTCGATACAGTCTCGAGACGCTCTCTTTGCTCCTTTAGATGCTCTGGAATTCAAACTTGTGCACATAACGAATTTGTTCAAAAACCGTTATAGATATTTAAACAAGGATGAACTTACCTTGTCGTATCAACCATTCAATTCGGGCTATGAGTGTAATTTCATTAAATCCGCTGCCAGATATTCAAAGATGTTTAAAATTAAATTCATCATGGGTTGATGGTGTAGGCGTGGGTGGTAATGTGGTCTATCAATGATTTCAAATTGTTGTTGTTTAATCGACGCACGAGGTAGAAACAAATGCGGGATCGGGCATTAACTGGTCCATTAAATGTCCGAATCAGAACATATCTTATGCCGCAAACATCCATCATTTTGCTCATTTAGTTGGTGGATCGGGGGTTGGAATTGTGCTTCAAACATTTTCGTTTATATCTCCTTGCAAAAGTTTCGATGCCGACCGATCTTGCTGTGAAGATATGACGTGGAAAAGATGATTAGGAGACGTGACTGAGACCCAGGGAACCTTAAAATGACTCGGGATGAAATTAGGCCGTACAACCCCCCTTACCTAGTAAAGACACGTGGCATTTGAGACTGATGACTTCATTTTCTCATGTTAATTGGAATCAGGACTTTATTTAAGCTATACATTGTAAAACCCAATCTTATCTTCCCAACGCCTAAAAGCATCAAGGATCGGGGATCAATGATAAAATTACCCAAGTGCTCTCAGATCAACTCTCTTGAAAAAGTTCCGATGCCGAAAATGCATCAGGGATCGATGATTGGTGATAATTTTATCGCGGTCAAAAACGATTGTTGTGATCTTTTTGGATTTCCCCGATCCCGATAAAGTGCATCAGGCAAAGACTATCGTCGATTTATTTACGTCCTTTGTTAACGTCTATCTTTCTCGTATTTTACCGATGATGAGGGGGATCGACTATCTCTCGAACCTTTATGGAAATAACTTATGCAAACCAAAACCACCTTCTACTGATGCCGATGAGGATCGGTGCTCGATGATTGTTTTTTTGTGTGTGGTTCCTTTACTTGAATTCTTTCTGACGCCGAACCCGAGCGGGTTAGGTGCAGTGTTTAGCTATCGATTCTTAATTCGGGTGTTAAGGTCCTTTAGACATAAGGTTTCACAAGTTTAAACAAAACTGACTAAGTGATAAGAGACATGAAAACAAACAAAGATAAACCACTTCCCAAAATGAAATCAAGTCAGACAATGAAGAAAACAAGTGGTACCCAAAAAGTGACAAAAAATTGATAAGGATTTTAGGGTGTGTTGAGTGTTCAACAAATGGTGACTTACTGGGCGAAAGCAAAATCTCTATTTCTTCCCCGAGCTCAGTTGATGCAATAGCTGGTTAAGAACTTAACTGTTTTTTTTTTGTTTTTTTTTTGTTTATCAGAGTCTCTTTTATCCTTGCGTTTGAAATTTCCCCGGTTTGTGAATCTAGGCCTTCCTGTGGGGTTTCGACCTTTATTCCACCTTCGTTCCCTTTAACCATGACCCATGCCCCCTTTTGACAAGAATCAAGTAAAGCATTCATTAGCACTAGGCCTTTTAGTTATCATCATTCACTTGCTGCGGTGTTGTTGTGCTGCCAGCGAGCGTCCATAGCCCCGACGGAGTTACCCTGACATCACAAACCTTGCTCTGCTGCCAAGGAGCATCCATATCCCCGAAATAGTTATATGCATACCCTCCCCTACTTTGCACTCATTTGATATAATTGATTTTATTTCGGCAGAATACCCTGAGTGAGTGGGAGAGGAGGATGTGTCTTTTTTTGCAAAATGAGATGGTTAAGGTGATTTTTTGCTAGCTCTGTCTTGAGGTACATGTGGTCCTTTCCAGCTTACAATATTTCCCTTTAGGTTTTACCAGACCACCACGTAGACACTTCATCACTTTTCCACAATTGTTTATTTGCATAGGTTAGATACAAGACTCCATTAAGAAAACAAAAATTCACCCAACGTTACTTGTGTTGCATGTGAGCATGAGTCTGGAACAGAGTTTGATACACCGTATTGATTGAGGTCACCCAATGCCTTGAAGAACACAACTTCAAAGCACAAACAATATGAAAAAAGGGAACAAAACAAAAATAAAGGACTCTGCAATCAACCTGAAAATAAAATAACATGAAAACACACACACATTTGTTTTAACAGAAATATTGTTTTAGGGCTTGGCCATTCACCGGGAGGGTGTCAGGTTCCCCCCTCAGATTTTGAAACTGATACGTGCCTGCCCCACGTTTCTCGGCTACCTGAAAAGGTCCGAGCCATAGATTCTTAAACTTTGAATGTTTTCCTTTTGGTTCATTCGCTCTATACCATTTCAGAACTAAGTCTCCTACTTCAAAATTATTCTCTTTGGCCTTGTGCTTGTCAAACCACCTTTTAACTATCTGTTGATGAGCGATGAACTTTGATTTTGATTTCTCCCTTTCTTCTTCCAGCATAAGGAGGGTATCAATTCTTTGTTGAATAACCAATGAGGGTTTTCCTCTAGAACCCTGAGCAAGATGAAGAGATGGAAGATATAGGCTGTTTGGGAGAATGGATTCCATTCCCTATACCAAGAAGTATGGGGAATTCCCTATAGATTCCTTGGGTGTTACTCTATCAGACCATAAGGCATTATGAAGTGAATTGTGCCAATTCCTCTGGTTGTCTACAATTGTTTTCTTTAATATCATCACTAGGTTCTTATTGGTTGATTCTTCCACTCCGTTCCCCTGTGGATAGTAGTTTGCAGAGTATTTGATTATGATTCCTTTGTCTAGAGAAAACTATGTTAATAGGGTGGAAGAAAAGTAAGAGACATTATCAAAAACAAGGACAGAAGGCATACAAAATATTGTGATCAGTTGTTATTCTATGAATTGGATCACCACCTTTTCGTTTACAGGAGTCAGAGGGACGACCTCTGCCCATTTCGTGAAATAGTCTGTGGAAGTCAGTATGTATCTATGTTGTTTTGAATAAATCAGTGTATTTTCTCCTATGATATCTAAAATCCATTGGTCGAATGGCCTGGAGACCACCAAAGGTTGGAGTGGGACAATTGCTCTATTTTCCCTCCCTGCGCTTATGTGACAAGTTTTATAGTTCCTAGTGTATGTGTGAGCATCCCTGAACAGAGTAGGCCAATAATAGTTGGCTCTCAGTATTTTGTGAGTGGTGGTATTCCCTGCGAAGTGTCCACCTACAGGACCATCATGGAGATCCTTCAGAACCTTGTCTGCGTCTTCTCGTTCGAGACATCTTAAAAGTACCCCATCATAATTAACACGGAAGATCACCGAATTTATGAGACGATATTGTGTCGATTTTAGTCTAAGAGCTCTCCTTTCCTTAGGGTTTAGGTTTTCTGGGCAAGTCCCATGGTGCAGGATATAATTTAGTTTCCCATACCAAGACTCTTTCTCTGGGGGAACATACAAATCTTCACTACACCATAATGCCAATTCATTCTCCCACCCAGGGTCTTCATTTACTTGGTCCTGGGATTCAACTGCCAGTTTACATAATCATTGTCCCTTAACCAGTTTGGCAGGTTTTATATCAATATCAAATTCTTGGACCGCTGCCATCCAGTTTTCTCTTCTTTCCCCCATCTCTTGTTGAGTGAATAGGGATCAAACTACAAGATGAGGCACAATGACTTTGGTGTAGTTCTTTAGGATGTAAGATCTAAAGTGTTTCACTGCCTTGTACACCACATAAGCCTGCTTTTCTATAGTAGGGTAATTTAGTTCGTCCCCTTGGAGATTAGTGTTCATAAATGAGACCGAGGCCTCATTATTGCCATCATCCTTCTGAGTTAATATTGCAACTAACGACTGGTCGAAGGCAAAAGTGTAGAGGAAAAAATATTTGCTAAATTCAGGACTTTGCAACACTGGAGCTTGAGATATTGTAGTCTTAATATTGTTGAAAGCACTTTTTCATTCATCATCCCACTTAAATTCAACATCTTTGTGGATCATTTTTTGTAAGGGTTTGATAGTTTCAGCGAAATTGGGGGTGAACTTCCTCACAAAATTGATCTTCCTGAAGAAGGATTGCATAACCTTTTTGTTGTGGGGTAAGGGAAGTTGAGCTATTGCTCGAATTCATTCTGGGTCTATGCGAATTGCCGCTTGAGATATAATATGACCTATTAGCTTCCCTTCCTCGACACCGAAGATAGTTTTCTTAGTATTTAAAGATATATTGTATTTCCTACACCTTTCAAAAATATGGGTTAGGTGTTGGATGTGATCTTATCTGTTCTTTGAATACACAGTCACATTGTCCAAGTAAACTACTACACATGTGTTGATTAGTCCCCGAAACACTACATCCATGGCCCTTGCATTAATTAACCCAAAGGGCATGCATTTATAAGCAAAGGTTCCCCACTTGGTTCAGAAGGTAGTTTTCAATATGTGTTCCTCTGAAACTAGAACTTGGTTATAACCTGGAAAATTGTCCAGCAGGGAAAAAACCTCAGAACCAGACACTGTATTCAAGAGTTGCTCAATCGGTGGGATTGGGTAGTTTTCCTTTTCAGAAGCGTTTTTAAGGTTTCTGAAATCCACACATAGGCAGATCTCTCCAGACTTTTTCCTAACAGGAACCAAATTTTCTACCCAAGCAGAGTGTCTAACCTGGAAGATAATTTTAGCATCTAGTAATTTCTTTGACTCTTGACACATGAGGGGTTCTAGAGATGGGTGGTGCTTTCGGTGATTTTGTTGGAAGGGTTTTACTCTGGGTTTTAACGAGATTGTGTGTTGAATGATACAAGTGTCACAAGTTTTCAGATCTCGGTAGGACCACGCAAAAACATCTTGATATTTTCTAAAAAGTTTGAGATAGTCTTTCCTTTCTTCTTTAGACACTGTCTTGCCTAGGTTTATATTCTTAGGGTTTTCCGAGGTTCCTAGATTTATAGTCTTGTACATGGGACACGAGCTCCCTATATTTGTGTTTATTGACCCCTTAAATCTTTCCCTTAAGTCAAAGAGGTTCTCCAAAAATTGGCTACCCCTTTTGGTATTGTATGAGGCTTCGGTTTGTTACTAGAGTGATATATTTCTCCTCTTTGTTCCTGGGGTTTGGTTTCTACTAGTTTCTCTTGGAAGACTTCATCGTCAATAGTCAGTTCTTTGAAATTTTCCTGATTGGTTAGAAAGTTTATGATCTGTTCATCTCCTTCAAAGACCTTCCAATTAGAAATATTGTTGGGCACTGATGGTTTGTAGAGTAGCTCCACAGTGAACTGAGAGACTTCATAGTCTTCTAAAGGGGATAGCCTCGAGGCAACTGTGGCCAAGGAATCAACAAGAGTGTTCTTTGTTCTGGGAATCATTGTAATGCTGAAAGCTTCAAAATGTTCTATTATCCTGTGCACTTCCTGTTGATAATTCCTCGGGTGGGGAGAGTTGAAATGTATGGTATTCTTCACTTGCCTAACGATAATCTCAGAATCCCCAATTTTTTTTATTTCTTTAACATTTAAGTCTATGGATTTCTTTAGCCCTTGCACTAAATCCTCATACTCGACGATGTTATTAGTGCATTCAAATTCTAGTCTGCAGGACATGAAATTTTGTTTCCCCTTCGGATCATTGATGATACACCTCGCTCCAGTCCCTTCTTGCGATTTAGACCATCAAAGTAAAAGTTCCATACTTTTGAGCGAGAATCGTCAACTTTTCCATGCTTACTAACTTCTCCCTCTCCCTTTATTTCGTCTGTAGTTTCCGATAGGGGTTATTGACAGAAGAGGGTTTCTTTTGCCACTACCAATAGATTTACTTGAAAAGTCATTTCATAGTTTTGAGTAAGAGGAACATCAGATGAGAGAGGGGAGAAATTACCGAAATCGGAGTCCCATGAGAAGTTACCTAGCACAGGGAAATCTACCAAAGAGGGTTCGTTGAGGGCTTCTAAATGAACGACAATATGTTTGAGATACCTTTCCCTATCGATCTTGATCATGTTCACGTGTCCCTTTAATGGAAACCAAAGGTGAGCCTAGTTTGTTCTAAAGTATCCATTCAAAATCTCAGACCAATCTCGACTAAGTAGTAGTCCATAAGCTTCTGGTATATCTACTACAATGATGTCAATCACTTGAAAAAATTTCGGGTGTGTTTCCATTCTGATCATGACATCCTTGAGTTCTCCCATAAATTTCACTTGGGTTCTGTCCAGTTGTATCACATGTTTATCAATTTTGAGAGGGATTTCATTTAATTTCTTGCAGATAGATAATGGAATAACATTAGAGGATGCCCCTGAGTCGACCAAACAATTATGGAGGTTTATGTTGAAGAATTAAAATGTCAAGAGGAACGGTGGGACAAAAGGCTTTCCCTTTTGATCCTATGAAATTAATCTCCTCATAAATACCTTTCCAACGAGCTATCGTGCACCCCAAAAGGAGATCGTATGCCAAAGTTACGCCCCCGAGAAGTTGATACGCCAAACTACCCAAAATGGGGTCCACAAACCTATTGGGTTTTCATCATCCAGGGTTAGGGTTTTGTATTTTATTTATGTTAAAAATGCCTTTGAAGCCTCATTATAATGATCATGTTCTTGCGAATGAGCGTATCCATCACATCTCTTCTTAGAGATAAGCTGCCACCATTCTAGTGAGTCATTCACTCTGTAATTTTACAGTTTCAGTACATTCCCTCATTAATAAAAATTGTGCATTACTGTATATGTATGTTTATTTTAATATTTTTGTGTATCTCGCAATATCTATGTATATTTCATTGTTATATCTCTTCTTTCATTTTGTTCTAAAAAATAATCTGGATCAGTGGTATTAGAGAAGGTTGTTCATTGTCGTTTCTTAGTGCATCTCCTCGATGAGGTCAAGGTACAGAGAATTGGGTCTCAAGCTAGTTTCCCTTGAGGATAACCGCTCTCATCAGCGCAAGCATCCTCCCATGGTGGAAGAAAAGAGAGACATAGGATAAAAACATCCCATCAAGTTGTTTCTCACTGAATCCCTCGTGCAACAGAGGAACAAGATGTTGGAGATTTTTTCCCAAATCCTTCAATGAATGCTGACAATAACAGACGCATCTTCGTCAATCAGTCGCTTTGGAGATGCTACCCCATTCAAGGTACAAGTTAATTTTAATATTCCTACATTTGAAGGTCAAATCGATGCAGGTGCTTTGGAAAAATGATTAAATTTGCTAGAAGGTTATTTCTTTGTTCATAATTTTTTCTATAGAGAAAAGATCACCTTTGCGCTCCTTAAGGCTCCCCCCCATGTCAAACATTGGTGGGAAACTTATTGGGAGAAAAGTTTCACATAGGAGTCTGGATTATTTGGGGCCGAGCCCACTTAATATTTTTTTATGGATGCGGTCAAGGAGCAATATTACCCTGTGGGAAATTATGATGACCAGTACATGAGATGGACCATGATGCATTAAAAGTGAGACCAAAATGTGTCAAAGTTCACAAATACCTTCCATACCTTGCGCACCAAGATGGGCATCAAAGACCCTGAGCGACATCTGGTTCTGAAATACTGCGGGGCTCTACACAGGTACATACAAACTTAAATGGAGTTTCTGGACATCTCATCACTGGGAGCCGCTTATAGATATGCTGTCAAAATTGCGAAGAAATTTAAGCAGGAGAACAAGCGGGAATTTGGGTCTACAAATTTGCAGCAATCAAAGTATGGTAAAGGCATATCTAACTCCTAGAGAAATCAACCTCAAGAAAACCAGTCCAAGCCATGAGAAAATAAGGGTAACAAGAAGACAAAGAAGGACACTGGGAAGTGGTGTGACTTCCACAAAATACCTTGGCACAACATCGATGAATGTTGATCGAAATAGTCATTTGTGGCTGAGCTCAAAGAAAAAGAGTCGAGCCCCGATTCAGACTTCAATTTAGACACTAATAAAAAGAGACAGATAATTGATGCAGAACCCAGTTCCATTGTCGCAACTGCAACAATCCAACCATAAGAGCCAGAGGATCCTGAGGAGGGGGAACACCTTTTCCATTCATTTATGTGGGTGAAGGGGACCTCGCTACATTTTATTGTTGATAGCAGAAGCCAAAATAACCTCATCTCAGTAAAGGACCTCAAGCAGTTGGATTTGTCGACAACACCACACCCACAACCATACAACATCGAATGGCTTCACTAGGGACGATATCTTCATGTCAGCTAGGAATTTCATCTATCATATGACATCAAGCCCTTCAAGGATGAGGTACTTTGTGATGTTTTCCCATTGGAAGTATGTGATGGTATATTAGGCCAGCCATAGATGTGGAGATGTCATGATGTTCATGAGTCTCGACCTTGTAGCGTGATTGTTACTTTGGGGGGTCAACCCTATGGGATAATAGAGGTAGTTTTTACTACTGTACCAACAAAACAATGCCGCAAAATTATCTCTCACACCGCAAAGTTCCACCTCTTCACAATTTGTTCAAAAGATTAACAGAAAGACACTGCAACCATTGCAACTTAAGTCCAAGCACCTTATATCCAGCAGAAGCAGGTCGATAAGATTGCAACAAAGCGCAAAGATTCCTTATGCACATAGTCATCTCATGTAGCCAGACTGGTTAAAAAGGTCCAACCCTTCCAACATCAAGTTCTCAACAACCTTCCACAAGCGAAGCAACGAAACTTCTCCAGCAAGGCAAGCAACTCACCAAGGTTCAGATTCAACAAATGCTTCCCCCTCTCCACTGGGAACTCAATGAAATGGAGATAATTGTTTCCTAAGTAGGGATGATTGATCTAGGTGGATATCAGTGGCCATTCACCTATTCCAACTAGCTCAAAACAATTCTTTGGCAATTTACTTTTCTTTGGCTCAAAACAATTTTTAGCAATTTACTAGGTGGATATCAGTGGCCTAAACAATGTTTTTTCACGATCGGGCACCTCAATGCTTTCCAAAGTCATGATTGAGCTTGGGAAATGATGTTCCTTGTCAATACCTTTCCAATGAGCTATGCGCCCATAAGGGAGATCGTATGCCAAAGTTACGCTCCTGGGAAGTTGATACACCAAACTACCCAAAATGGGGTCCACAAACCTGTTGGATTTTCATCTTCTGAGGGTTAGTGTTTTGGATCTTATTTTTGTTAAAAAGGCCTTTGGAGCCTCATTTTAACGATCATATTCTTGCGAATGAGCATATCCATCACATCTCTTCTCAGAGATAAGCTGCCACCATTCTAGCGAATCATTCACTCTGTAATTTTACAATTTCTATACATTCTCTCATTAATAAAAATTGTGCATTACTGTATCTTTGTGTTTATTGCAATATTTCTGTGTATCTTGCAATATCTCTCAATATTTCATTGTTATATATCTTCTTTCATTTCGTTCTAAAAAATAATCCGGATCAGTGGTATCAGAGCAAGCTACTCATTGTTGTTTCTTAGTGGATGTCCTCAACGAGGTCAGGGTACAAAGAGTTGGGTCTCGAGCTAGTTTCCATTGAGGAAAACCTCTCTTGTCATCCCAAGCATCCTCCCATGGCGGAAGAAAAGAGAAACATGGGAGCAGAAGATCCCATCAAGTTATTGCTCGCGGAAGCCCTTGCGCAACAGAGGAACGAGATGTTGGAGATTTTTTCCCAAATCCTTCAATGATTGCCGACAATAACAAGCGCGTCTTCGTCAAGAAGTCACTTTGGAGACACTACCCCATTCAAGGTACAAGTTAATTTTGATATTCTCGTATTTGAAGGTCAAATCGATGCAGATGCTTTTGAAAAATGGTTAAATTTGCTAGAAGGTTATTTCTCTGTTCATAATTTTTCTGATAGAGAAAAGATCACCTTTGTGTTCCTTAAGGCTCTTCCCCATGTCAAACATTGGTGGGAAACTTACTGGGAGAAAAGTTCCACAGAGGAGTCTGGAATATTTGGGCTGAGACCACTTGGGATTTATTTATGGATGTTGTTAAGGAGAAATATTACCCTGTGGGAAATTATGATGACTAGTACATGAGATGGACCACGCTGCATCAAAAGGAGGACCAAACAGTGCCGAAGTTCACAAATACCTTCCATACCTGCGCACCAAGCTGGGTATCAAATACTTTGAGTGGCATCTGGTTCTGAAATATCGCGAGGCTCTACATAGGTACATCCAAACTGAAATGGAGTTTATGGACATCTCATCACTAGGAACCTCTTATAGATATGTTGTAAAAATGGAGCAGAAATTTAAGTAATAGAATAAGCGGGAATTTGGGTCTGCAAATATGCAACAACCAAAGTATGGTAAAGGCATCCTTAACTCATAGAGCATTCAACCTCAAGAAAACTAGTCCAAGCCACATGAAAATAAGGGTAAAGGGAAGACGAAGAAGGACATTGGGAAGTGGTGTGACTTCCAAAAATCCCTTGGCACAACACTGACGAATGTCGCTCGAAACAGTCATTGGTGGTCGAGCTCAAAGAAACAGAGCTGAGCCTTGAATCAGACTCTGATTGAGACACTAATAAAAGGACACAGATAATTGATGCAGAACCCACTGCCACTTTCACAACTGCAACAATCCAACTAGAAGAACTAGAGGATCATGTGGAGGGAGAATGCCTTTTCCATTCACAGATGTGGGTGAAGGGGGACGCCACTGCATTTTATTTTTGATAGCAGAAGACAGAAGAACCTCATCTCAATAAAGGTAATCAAGAAGTTGGATTTTTCGACAACACCACACCTGTAGCCATACAACATATGATGGCTTTTCCAAGAATGACATCTTCGTGTCAGCTAGTAATGTCGGCTATCATACGGCAAGGGAAGCATCAAGAAACCCTTCCTATAACATAGTATTCTTGTCAAGGGTGATTCATGGAAAGAGTTGGTTGAGCATTCCTCTAGCATAGAATTCTTATGGATTGGTATCTGAATGAAGGGCTAGGTGAGATTCTGTGTAGCATCCCCAACATTCAATTGGGCTATGCCACATAAAAATTTCAAACTGTATACAAAATTAAAACATATATAAACTCTACAAATGCACAGGTTCATACATAATAATAATAAAAATACATATGCAACACACACAGGAAAAAACCATAAAAATAAACACATACATAATAATGTAGCATGTAATTTAACACAAAATGGACACTTATCTTGGTAAAAATATCACCGACTGCATGCAGACCTTCCATGTTCCACCCAACCTTAGACCACACTACTCAAAATTCACAATAGTGGATCACCCTCAAGCTGGGACTAAACTCCACCTGGGTAAAGGAATTCCTAACCAAGCTGATGTATCTCAGACAATAGGAAAAAATCTATCATAGGTGCCAACTCAAACTAACAGCCTACAGTCCCTCATTCCCCACATGCCTGTCCCACCCCAGGAAGTGTGCCCCGTCTCTGCTCAACAGTCCTTCGGTTGCACCCCTTCCTTTCCGGGGCTTCAACAACAGGCCAGACAGGAAGTCTCAGAGCTCCGTAGCTACAGTTTGGCACCTTCGGGAAATCAATTCCCAACAATTCTCTCACCTAGAGAGAGTTTCTCATGGGCCTAACAACCCGCTTCTTCAGTCCAGCTCCTAAGCTAACCAGGTACATATACAATTATAAGTACGGTTATAGGTACATGTACAAGTACAGTTACAGGTATATGTATAGTGATAGGAAGTTACGAAGGACAACTGAATGAGTGAGTGAATGATGATGGAATCCATTGAAAAATGAACTAAGTCCAAACTATATGTATGCATGTTACCAACTTGACACTTGTCATGTTGAGAACTACTTTGGCCCACTTTCCCCATCCTTAGAACTTGGGATAAAATAATTATCCATACTTTATACTTTAAGGAATATTAATATAATATCCATTTTTGGATTAAGCTCCCTAGCTTAGCCCTTATCCTTAAATTTTATCCCCCTTTCCCTAACAAGTGGAGTTTAGTCCCCCATACTCTTTTACATGGTTGGTCTACTGCGGTGATGTGTTTTTCATTAATATTTGCATGTGATTACATTTACATTTATAGATATATTGTCCTTTCTGCATCCTGTCTCACCAGCTTCAAAACACAACATATACACAAAGGCTCTCTAGTCTCAAATTTGTGCACACTTAAGTTTGTTGCGTGTAGTATCTTGGAATGTGCACACTTCACCATTTTAGTGCGCAGTACATGTGTGCACTATACCATGGAAGGTGCATGCAAAAATGATATCAAACAACTCACCAAATTAAGTACATTTGTATTTACATTTACAGTTGGGGCTCGGCCTAGGGGTATTACATTCCCCTCCCCTTATTTATGTACTTTCCTCAGTGCAATATATACACATATACAACCAAAATTTCAAAAATCCTCAAAAATATGCGGGTATTCTCCCCGCATAGCATCGTCTTGCTCCCAAGTTTCATCTTCAGGACCGTACCAGGTCCATTGGACCTTTACTAACTCTATGTATTGATTTCAGAGTTGCTTGATCTTCCGGTCCAATATGCACAACGGATGCACTTGAAAGGCGCCTTCTTGCTCCACTTGAATCACATTCCAATCAATGACATGATTAGCATTAGGCATATACTTTTTTAGCAATGATACATGGATTACATTATGAATAGACATTGATGCAGGCAAGACAAGCATGTATGCTACAGGTCCAATCCTCTCTAGGATTTCAAACGACCCACAATAGCGAGCTGCCAACTTTGAACAATTTCCCAATTTCATGGAACTTCTGTTGGCCTTTACTTTCAAGAATACATGGTCACCCACTTTAAATTCCCTGTGAGTTCTTTCCTTATCAGGATAGCTTTTCTACCTGTCTTGGGTAACCTTTAAATTATGTTTTATTTTCAACACTTGCTCTTCCATTTCTCTGAGTAATTCTCGCCCAACTACTGCTCTATTTGCTGGGTTGTCCCAGCTTACTAGTGTGTTGCACCTTCTTCCATAAAGTGTTTCAAATGGGCCCATCTTTAGAGATTTTTGGTACCCATTGTTATAAACAAACTCTACTAAATGTAGGTAGTCTTCCCATTTTGATGGTTTATCCATCACATACATCCTCAACATATCCTCAATCACCTGATTCACCCTCTATGTTTGTCCATTTGATTATGGATGATAAGTTGTACTAAAATTCAAATTTGTTCCAAATCCCTTAAAAAATCCTTTCCAAAAATTTGATGTAAATTTTGGATCTCTATCAGACATAATTGTCTTGGGTATACATGTAATTGAGCAAATTTTCTCATATAAACATCAACAATGTTGGCTTCCTTGTTAGTGAGCTTTGCTGGAATAAAATGAGCATCTTTAGTAAGCTTATCCACCACTACCATAATAGAATCATGTTTCTTGTTTGTTCTGGGAAGCTTGGTGATGAAATCCATTGTTACAACTTCCCATTTCCACTCAGGAATGGGTAATGGTTGTAGAAAACCAGCTGGGTGTCTATGCTCAGCCTTTACCTTTTGACATTCCAAACATTTGGCAATAAAATCAACAACTTCTTTCTTAATTCATGGCTAATAATATTGTCTCTTGACAACTGCAATAGTTTTTTGATAACCTAGGTGTCTAGCATAACGTACATTATGCATTTCTCTCAATATCATATTTTTCAATTCCTGGGAATTTGGTACATAAATTCTGCCCCTGTACATGAGAATTTTATCATTTTATAGCTTATAGTCTTCAATTTTTTGCAACAAAATACCTTGTTGTAATTTTGCCACTAATTCCTTGTATTGCAAATCGGATTTTGCAGCCTCCAAGATTCTGTCTTTCAAATCTGATTGGTACATGCTAATGGTTGTAGAACGCAACTCATGCACTCTTTTGCTGAGTGCATCAGACATCTTGTTCTCTTTCCCTTTGATATGATTTATATCAAAGTCATATTCACTGAGAAATTCTAACCACGTGCTTTGCCTGGCATTTAGAGTTGGCTGATCAAATACATATTTTAGACCATTATGGTCTGTCCTTAGCTCAAACCTTTTCCCCATGTGGTAGTGCCTCCACTTTCTCAAGGCATGCACTATGGATTCCAACTCCAAATCATGAGTGGAATAGTGCTGTTAATGCTACTTCAACTCCCTTGATTCATAACATACAACAAACCCATTTTTGATTTAGGACTCCACCAAGCCCTTCTTTACATGCATCTGTGCATACAATGCAGTCTTCATTTGTATCTACAATACTTAAAATTGGAGCACTGGTTAATAATTGATTCAAGTGTTGGAAACATTTTTCACAATCCAATGTCCACTGAAACTTCACACCCTTCTTTTGCAAGGAAGTGATTGGGTGTGCAATCTTTGAGAATCCTTCAATAAATATCCTATAGTAGCCTACAAGGCCCATGAATGATCTGACCTCTATTACATTCTTTGGCGTTGACCATCCTCTAATGGATTCTATCTTCTCAGGATCCACTGGTATCCCTTCCTTTGAAATGATATGCTCCAAATAATGAATTTGGTTCTAATAAAATGAGCACTTGCTCAATTTGGAATACAAATGATGCTCCCCTAATACTTGTAATACCATCCTCAAGTGTTCTTCATGCTCTTCCTCCAACTTAGAATATATAAGAATGTCATCTAAAAATACAATGACAAACTTATCTAAGTATTCTCTGAAAATACCATTCATTAAACACATGATGACAACTAGTGCATTTGATAACCCAAATGGCACCACTGTGAACTCATAATGACCATACCTTGTTATAAAAGCAGTCGTATTGATGTCTTATTCTTTAATTCTTACCTGATGATAACACGACTTGAGATCAATCTTGGAGAACATTTTTGCATCTTTCAACTAATCAAAGAGGTCATCGATCCTTGGCAAATGATACTTATTATTCACAATTACTTTGTTCAACTGCCTGAAGTCAATGCAAAGTCTCAATGTTCCATCCCTTTTCTTCACAAATAAAACCGAGGCACCCCAAGGTGACACACTTGGGCGTATATATCCCTTCTTCAGGAGCTGATCCGAAATCGAATCCAGAAGCCTGACAGGGCTTGAAAAATGCTTAAAAATGAAAGTGCTCAGAATCCAACAAAACCAATGCCATTGCGTCCGTCTCGTCTTCCCGATTCCAGTGGTATATTTACTTTGTCAAACGGACTCCGTATGCGAAAGTTATCGCGTTCTGATCGGAAGCCCAAACAGGGAAAAAGTCAAAGGTCAACTGGTCAAAAAGTCAACGCTGATGACATCAGCATGCTGACTGTACAGGTGATGTGGTAGAATCCGTACGGTGATGTGGCAAAATTTTATGTGGCATAATCTGGTTGGTTGGCATGGTCGAATCAAATGTTGACACGTGGCATGTGTTGATTGGTTTTTAAGGTGCCACGTGGCCCAGTCGTGGGTTGCCACATGGCACCCGATGATTGGTTCGTCGGTTTATGTGTCAAAATTTTATGGAGTCCAGGGGATTCGAACCCCGAACCTCCCCACCGCGTAAGCTTTAACAATATCCGCCCAACCGTAGCACCACCATTTGGTTCTTATTCTATATATATGTTTGATTTTATTTAAATTTACACTATGGAATAAATGGCGGGGGGGACGGGTCGGGGCTTAGCCCCAACCCACGGTCATTTGAATTGACTATATGACCGAGCCATATATTATTTAGCCTGACAGTTGGCGCGGGGTTTTAAAAATGTGACCCGTGTTTGTTATGTGACCGTGTAAATATATATGGCGCACAAAGCCGTGGTTATGGTGTGCTATAACATATGATCGTAACCCTTATTAAATGGGTGCGCATATATGTGAACCGAGTTCCGCCCATGGTTTCGGGTGCCATAACATGTGACCACACGAAGCGCGTGGGGAGATTAAGAGGTGGTTTCAAACGGTTTTTAAAACGATTAGCCTTTTTATTATAGCGTGAGGTCATATGACCCACGTGCCCGAGTGCTAGGCGGTTAGGGGTTGGAGGCGCCTTAACCGTTCTATGATTTGCACCATTGGCGTGGTTGCACCCGGTGCTGTTTTTTTACGCCATATATTGCGTGTGTGCCAGGTTCACACAAGAAGGGTGCGTTCTGTAGAACAAGTGGCAACAAGCTTGAAGGAGAAAACTTCCAGGAGGCATAACTTCTTCGTTTTTCGACCGATTGAAGTGTCGAAAGAGCCCGGATAGGGGTTTTTGACCGCTCCGAAGCCATTAGAGAAGTTAGAGCAGGGTTATACTGGAGGGAAACCAAGCTAAAGCCATTTTGAGGCAGAGAAGCTTTTGAGGAGGAGATGTTGTCAGATCATTTCTGGGAGCTCCGGATGTCCGTTTTGCGTGCCGTTTTCTGCGCATGGTTCTAGAGATCTGGGCGAACATGAAAAAAATAGTCTAGTAGCCATTTGGAATTGCAGCGATGTACTTTTGATCTTTAGAACAGAAACAAAGAAGCCACCCCCATAGAGAAAAAAGGCCCGGAGACGTAGGCAAAGTTGTGCCGAACTCCGTTATCAATCTGTGTGTTATGGTTCGTTGTCTTTTATTGCATTTCAGATCTGCACATATGTATATGGCTGTTATAATTCCTCTTCTTTCCTCATTCTTCACTAAGTTTTCTCAAATGGTTAATTAATGCATGCAAAATTAAACTCAACCATAAGTCATTAAAAGATACAGCGGATCAAGTGGTATCAGAGCTAGTTGACGTTTGGATTTGAGTTTTGCATGTTAACCAGGGAAGAGCTCATCTCAAAGAAGAAAATGACATCTACAGGAGAACTTTCTCAAAATGAGAAGGAGTTCAGAGATTCGGTGTTTGCCATGGCTGAGATGGTGAAGGTGTTGTATGAAGACTACTTGGAAGGAAAGAGCACGGTTCAAGTGAAAGCTTCAAAGAACAACAAAGGAAAAGAAGGATTGAAGGAAGTGCCTTCTTCATCTGTTTCAGAAAACATATCTGAG
>ML861243.1:9082-23598 GCA_009831015.1 Picea engelmannii | reverse complement strand
CGTCCATGTGCCCATATTTTCTACAATGTTTTGTAGCTGTTGCTATTAAAACTCTTTCGGGACATCTAGTACAACAATTTTTGCAAGGGCAATAACATTTACCATCACCCTTTTCACCCTCTTTAATTCTTTTCCCAGCTCTAATGTTTTCTGACATTCTTCCCCACGGACTTATATTGAAACAAATATCTATTTTTTGTTCGCTGAGAAGACCCGCAAACCCTTTTTGAAGCATCGTTATTATAGAAAACTTGTCGCAACATCCGTCAAATGCAACATATTTATAGATTTTGTAACGTCACAATTATGACGTAAAAAAGTCCTAAGTGACCGTTGGTATTTTGACTTGGTGAACATACTAAGGTGACCGTTGGAGGGGAAAACCTAGTTTCGCAAACGTTGCAATTCCGACATACATTTTCACAAACATGGCAAGAGAGACGTTCCAGTGGAAAATGTGGAAAGAGCAACGTTAACGTGGAAAGACTGACATTAATGTGGCAATTGCGACATACATCTTCACAAACGTGGCAAGAGTGACGTTCCAATGGAAAACGTAGCAAGAGCGACGTTCCAGTGGAAAACGTGGCAAGAGCGACGTTAATGTGGCAAGACCGACGTTAATGTGGCAATTGCGACATACATCTTCACAAATGTGGCAAGAGTGACGTTTCAGTGGAAAACGTGGCAAGAGCGACGTTAACGTGGCAAGAGCGACATTAACGTGGCAATTGCGACATACATCTTCACAAACATAGCAAGAGAGATGTTCCAGTGAAAACGTGGCAAGAGAGACGTTCCAGTGGAAAACGTGGCAAGAGCGACGTTATCGGGCAACATGATTTATTTATTTTTTAAATTTCCTCTATTTTGCGACAATATGGACAATTTTGTCCATAACGCCGCAAATAAAACGTCGGAATTTTTACAATATGTAGTAGTGACAGTTTCATCCCAAACTATGTTGATTTAACTCTTAATTTTACTCGGCTGCTCAAGATAGGTTCTGAATTTGTATGGGATACTACTACCAACAAATCTTTTGACGCTTTAAAACTGACCTTAACCCGTACCCCACTACTTTTCCCACCCGATTACAGTCGAGATTATTTCTTGTATCTCGCAGCCTCAGACTCTACCATTGTTATGGTTCTAGTCCAGGAGGATGATTCTCATGACGAACATGTCATTTATTATTTAAGTCGGAGCCTCATGACTAGTGAAACCAATTATTTACATGTTGAAAAACAGGCCTTGGCCACCGTCCAAGTTGTTCAACGTTTCCATCACTATATCCTTTTACGCAAGACTACTGTGATTTCCAACTGAAATCCTATGCAACACATTATTACACGCCAATTACTAGGGGTAAAATACTCCAAATGGATCGTAATACTCGAATATTTTGACTTCGAATTTGAACGCGCTAAGTCCAAGAAATCCTTGGTTTTTGCCGAGTTGATATGCCACCTTCCCTGTTCTGAGACGGAAAATGTAGCAGAAGACTCATTACCCAATGAATTCTTTTTTTTCTAATCAGTTCCAATGACCTTTGGTATGGAGATATCATCATATATCTCCAGACCCAGACTTTCCAGGCCGATTTGTCTAGCACTGACCATCGTTGCATACACTACCAAGCCCGTCAGTATATTATCCTCAGTGATACTCTTTATTGTCGTGGGATTGACTCAATTTTTCGATGTTGTCTCACATTTGACGAAGCCGAGAAAGCCCTGAATGGCTTTCATTATGGAGCATGTGGTGGTCACATGTCTGGGTATGCTATTGCCCAGAAGATCTTATGAGCTGGGTATTTTTGTCCTTCTTTATTCAATGATTGTATTATTACTATCCAAAAATTCCATGCTTACCAAACCTACAATAATAAAATATGATCACGCCCTACTCCTCTACACCTTGTAGTCTCCGTTGGACCTTTTGCGAAATGGGGTATCGATTTCATGACATGTCACCCTTAGTCGACCAGGGGGCATGGATACATTATTGTAGCTGTAGATTATTTTACGAAATGGTTCGAGGCAATGCCAACATTCGACAATAATGGAAAGACTTCAACACTATTCATATTCAATCACATAATTGCTCGGTTTGGTGTTCCTCAAACTATCATTACTGATCACGGTAGCCACTTTAAAAACTTTATGATGTCCAAACTCACCGAAAAGTTGGGTGTTCGCCATGAAAACTCAACACCCTATTACCCACAAGCCAATGGTCAGGTTGAAGCAATAAACAAAATCATAATTACCATGCTTCGAAGAATGATAGGGATTCACAAAACTAGTTGGCACACGATGTTGTTTTCGACATTGTGGGCTTACCGGACATCTGTCAAGTCTACTACCGGGTTTTCACCTTTCCAGTTAGTTTATGGTATAGATTTCATCTTGCCGATTGAATATGAGATACCATATCTAAATCTCATCGTTGAAATTCTCCCAAATACTTCCGCTGAAGAAGAACGTATGTTGTATCTTATGCAACTAGATGAAACCCATCATGATGCCACCCTAATTATAGAAACCCAGAAGAAATGCATCAAATATCAATATGATAAACATGTCAAACCATGCGTGTTCTCTGAATAAGATCTATTTCTCCTTTATGAACAAGATCGAGATTTGTTAGGAGCCAAAAAATTTGAGGCTATGTGGTGAGGTCCTTATATCGTCAGACGGGTGTTGGAAAAAGGAGCCTACGAGCTAGTGGACTATGATGGTATCCCTTTGAGTGAATGTTATCCACAAATTTGGTCATTGTGATGAGGTCATGATGATGTCATGATAATGGAAAATCAAGCTCTTTACCAAGAATACTTTCCTAGGAAAAGTTATAGTTGTCTTCTTCCAGAACTCACATTTTGAAACATGTTCGCAGGCTACTTATATATTCTCCTGCGAGAATGTCTGATTCCCGCGGGCTACCTTAAGTTGGGGTGTGAACTTCTCACACTGTACTCATGGTTAGGGTGCGAACATGCTCTTAAAAGGGGAAAAGATAAAGATCTTGAACCTTCTAGAAGGGAATCTTCTAGAAGGGTGAGTTGGCTTTCAAGTGGTTATTCAAGTACTGTCATTCCAGATATCTTGGGATCATTCCCTATCCAAGTAACTAATCTATCTCTTCCTATATATTGAGGAGATTGCTCATGGAAAGGGTTAAATTCAGTTAGAAGCAAGTTAGCAAGAGTTTTCTTAGAGAATTAGTGCAAGATAGTATGGAGGATTGATGCTACAGCAACAAGAGACAACAGCAAGGTCATCACATGTGGTGGATTTTCTTCATACATGAGAAAGTGTGTGTGTCAGAGCTAGAATCCATCGAAAGGAGACCTATGACATCAAGGATCAGGTTGTAAGTTTCACTTTCAATTAATTCAATACAGTAATATGTCCCTTTCTCATAAAGATGATGTCACTTTATTACATAATTCCTTGATCATATGTATAAACTAGTCATTGAATATCTTAACTTGTCTTTACTTCGATTGGTTCGTTTTGTTGTGATCTGGAAGGGACGAGAGCATTGAAGAGAAGATTGGAACAACAGAGATCTAAGGAAAGCGTTCATAAGGTATGTCCATAGCCCTTATCTCTCAGTTCATTCAATAGGCTAGATCTAGGGAAAGTGTATTATTTTGTCTTGTTTTGTTCTAGATACCAGGTGGATCTAGGGAGATCGGTTTGTGTCCGCACTCACGGATTTATCCTATAACAAAATTGGTGACTCCGCTAGGGAACTATCCCTTTTTTCTTTTTGGTTTTTGAACTTTCTGTGGCCATTTTCTCTGTTTTCATTTTTCTCTTGATTTGTTAGTCTCTGAGTCCTCAGGATACCCTGAGAGACCTTCTGGGTCTATAAGCCAGTTTGATTTTTACTTTCTTTTTCAAAATTTTCATTAGTTTCAGGGATTCTCGCACTGTGTCCATTGACAGCCTGTGAGAACCTTGAAAGTTTGCACTCTGCATATACATTTTAGTGCGGATAGTTCGCATGCTGCATCAAAGTGGTCTGCGAGAACCATAGTTTCTCGCACTGTGTTCCACACTGGCTTGCGAACAGTTTTTTTTGAAATTTTTGAATTTAAATTTTGACAATATCAATAGCTCATATATGTTGATTTACACCTCTTTGTCTTGTTGAATCAGTGACTTACATATCTTTTGTTATAATTGGCTTGTTAGAACTAATCTAGGTTTTCTAGGTGTTTTCTTGCCTTTGAAGCTTGACTTTCATTTCTTAGCTCTTGTTGGCATTTTTATTCTCTCTTATTTCTGGAGTTGAGTGTATCCGACTGGCTGAGAACCAGGGATTGGTTGAGAGTTGAGTTTTTGGTGTTTCTCTTATGTTTGTTGGTTCGAAAGGACAATTTTTCATTTACATTGAGAAGCTCCTTGGTTTTCTTTTGTATTGGCTTGGGTTGTTTGTTTGAGTCTTTATAATTTGGTTTTCTTTTCTCATTATTCAGAGTTCTTCTTGGAAAGTGAACTGTATGTTTTCTTTCAAGTTTTTGTTTTTTCTTTTTGCGAGAACATTGAAAATCAAAAGTTTTACGAGTATTGAAGTTTTGAGAAAGACATATGAAACTTGCTCATTGATACATGATTGTTTGCATTGGCATCTAAAAGGAAATTGAGCATTGCATTTGCATTGTAGTATTGAGATTGATTCGGAAATTGTTCTCTCTCTCCCATAACTAGGATTCATCGAATGAAACGAATTCTATTTCATCATATCATTGCATTATTTGGGTCAGAGTCATACATCACGAGTTTCATTACCGTTGCCTTTGAGTAAAACACAGCCTGTAAAAACATTGCGTAATATTAAAATTGAACTAGTAACTCTTTTCTAGGGCTCTTTTACACCAATATTTAGCTAGGTTAGTGCTTTGGAGTAGGAAGAGAGACACACTCTCCAAAAGCTCAAAAACACACAATAGCATCTTGAGTTAGGAAGTGTAAAATTCCATTGGCAGCATATTGTCCTGGGAAGCCCTTCTAACACAAGGGTCAAGCATTAGGTCGCATTGGTGTTAGCAGAGTTACTAACCTTGCTTTTTTGGCATCAGTGTAGAGATTTCACATATTATGGGGGTCGCTCCGAGGTATACCCAAAATTATGAGTGGAAGCCTTTGAGTTGATTTTGGGCTAGATACCCTGCCTTTGCGTGTGGATCAGACTGACGACCGTTTCCCCAGGTTGTATTGCTGTCTGTGGTGAGCTTAGTGGCTTATCTCTCTAGGTTCTTACCCAAGGTGACTGTGGAGGGGAAAGTCTTCACGGTACCTGGAATCGACATTGATCAAACTCACTCGGGCTCCTTGGAGGGTATACCCACGATTANCCCGCCCCTTCTCGTCTCGTTGTTGCGACGTTGGATTTCATCACCAACTAGTGGCTTCGATATTAGAAGTTATTGTTTGTTTGGTGATTGCTTCTAGATTTTGTTTACTAGGGTGTGATGTTTGTTCCTCGAAGTTGACCATAGGATTTCCGTTGGGGAGTTGGTTACTTGTTTACAATTGCTCCCCTGCGACGTTCACGTAGGATGCAAGGTTTGTCTCCGGAACGTTCGGAAGTTTCACAACCTTTGCATACAACAACACCTAAGGGTACCCCTGAGGACTCTCCTCGTCCGGGTGAAATTCCCCTTGTTACTCTACCGCACGTGGACATCAGTGACATCCCAGAAGTATTCACACCACCTCCACAAGTAGAACCCATTGATCCTCTTGCTGAATTTCGAATTACCAATACTGTAGAGGACTATCACATTCGTCGTGGTGAATGACCTGTTGGACGATTTAATCCTTCTGAAGAAACCATTGTTACATCCTCTGAATCAACTACTGGGCCTTCTCACGGTGTAGTAGGCTAAGATCATTTTTGGTCGGGTGATTTCCGACGAGTCCTATTTGGTACTGAGTCTCCACCTGTCTACGAAATCAACCCTTCTGTGTCTCCTGAACCAGAGACTACACCCGAGACTACAACTTATCGTTTTATTCTCCCTCCTGAGATGGCCCATCTCGCTATTACTTCGAGTGTCCAAACCATGATTTCGGCAACCACTCTTGCCCCTATTAATACCCAGAGAACTCCTGAGGCTAATCTGAATTTACCTCCTAGTTACCATGCGCTGAATCCATCGTTGAATGTTTCCCATCCAACACCCCCACAAACTCCAGCTGGTTCTCCAGGTGGTCCTCATTTTCCTAGGCATCCTATTCCTGGTTTCATTCTGACACTCCCTCTTTTTCCTACGGGCAATCCTAATACTAGTAGCATTATCCCGACTGTTGCACCAAACTTGCACAATCCTGTTGGTGGTCCGGGTAGTATGTTTCCTTTTCCTTTTCCCGGACATAATACAGTTACTATGCAACCTACGGTTGGTACACAACTTCTAGGTGGAACTGTCCATTTGATAAGGGGACCAACCTCACCTTTAGGACAAAACATACCTCCTGCATTGGCCCAATATTGGAATCAACTCATGCAAAACTTTCCTCAAAATGTTGCGGGGTAGCAAATTGTCCCTACTGCAGGCCAACCATATCCAGGTGTGACTAATCCTATTTGGGGTTCGGGTCAAACTACTCAACCTCAAGTCCCTACTCAGTCTCAAGGTCAAAATCCTTGGGGTTACTATCCTATTCAGCGACCACCAAACCAACCAGGATCTTCCCTCTGGGGGTAAACTGCATACAGTCCCACTGGTCTACCGACAGGGCTTCCTCTCCAAAGTCACCAGTATCCACAAGTGAAACGACAATTGCCTTTTCTTGCTACTCTGGATCTGCCAGATTTGTCTAGGATTCTCAATGATCCTATTCGTCACTCTCCCCAATGGCCTGCTATTCCTGCAAAGCTTCCATCGAACATTCCAAAATTCGATGGGAAGGTGGGAGAGGATCCAAATAATCATGTCATGATTTTCCACTTGTGGTGTTCGTCCAACTCGTTGATGAATGACTCCATTAGACTACGTCTTTTTCAACGAACTCTTACGGGTGGTGCTGGGAAGTGGTACATTGAATTACCACGAGGTTTCTTTTCCGATTTCAACACCCTTGCAATGGCCTTTCTCACACACTACCAGTTACCGATTCGTTACGATACCGGAACTGAGATTTTAACCTCCTTCAAACAAATCTCGAGCACTCATATATCTGATCATATTCATGAGTGGCGACGGAGGTGACGTCTCATTAAACTTGAACTTCCTGATCAGTTACTGGCAGAATGGTTTACCAAGTCTTTTGTAAACAAAATTGGTAAAGACATTGCTATGGGTGGTGTTGTCACAGAAGAGCAGGCTATTAGTCATGCTCAGTATCTAGATCTTGTTTATTCGCAAACGGGAAACTTGTATGATTTACTACCTGATTTACCTCGTTCTGGTACTTCTACTACTTCTACTGCTCTGGCTGCCTCGCATGCAGCTGATGGTGTGATTGGTTCCACTCATAGCCACTCACATTCCATTTCAACTACAACCCCGAAATCCAATTCTTCTAATGTACAAAGTGCTCCATCTCCTGCTCCTCCCGCCGGTAAAACCTCTAAAGTGAACGTTGTTCAATCTACGTCGGCTAGTAAGAATAAGTCTAGAAAAGGGAGAGGCAAGAATAAGGAGGGTAAAAACAATAATCTGAATGAGCAAACCAAATCTCCTCCTGTTGATGACCGGGATAAGCGCAAACCACGCTACCCTTGCCTTATCTGTGGTGACGATCACTACACGAAGGATTGTCCGAGACGTGCCTAGGTTAACAAGTTCCTTCAAGGAGCACCGAAGCCCTCTACGCCGGCAATCTTGTCTCAACCCTTCCCGTCTCAACAACAGGTTTCGTTGGTCATCCACGACCAACCCTCTACTTCTACATCATCTTATGTTTTGATGTGCACCGGTGATTCCACGAAAAACAATGTTGCCCTTACCACTAAAGCTAAAGACTATACTCCTTCCAAGGAGAAGGTTGACGACTTACCTCCCGATTTGGTACAGCCTTCTCCACCAAATCCACCTACAGACGGTCCTCTTCATCTCGAACGATCGATTCTTGATACAGTTTTACGACCTTTGAAAGGTGTCGTTAAGAAGTCGGCATTCAATCCTCATGCTCGAGCAGCCCAGAACTATAGCATTGTTGAAGATCTGGCCCAAGCACCCTCAGCGATGTCTGCCCTGGAAGTCCTTCAGTCTTGTCCTACGCAACGAAGGGTGTTGTTGAAAGTTATAGGTGGCATTGATCCAACAGATACGAATCTGATAGTCTTTAACTTGGATGATCATATTCCCCCACAACTTGCGTTTCAAATCCAAGTTGTGGTCTCCGACAAGAGTATTTTCCGGACTGTTATTGATGAGGGTGCCTCTACGTGCATAATGTCTTTTTCTTGTTGGAAAGCCATTGGCTCTCCCCCGTTAAACGAATCACAAAATACTTTGCGAGCCTTTAATGGCTCGGGTTTTAAGCCTTATGGTGTTCTACCATCGTTTCCTGTCACTCTGGAAGGTAAGACCGTTCAAGTGGACGTGGAAGTTTTCGATACTCCCTTAGATTATAATCTTCTACTTGGTCGAAGCTGGGTCGATTCTATGCGTGCTGTCGTGTCAACCCTTTTCCATGTCGTACAATTTCCTCACCAAGGAAAATTGGTTACGGTCGATCAACTTGCCTTTTTTAATGCTGATACTCACGTTGGCAACGTGCCTTTCATCGCTAAAACCCCACTGGGTTATGAGAATGTTGAAGTTGGTATTTTAAAAGACTCTTCACTAATGGGTACTTTCCCCATACCACCACCACCCGACCCGATCTTCCACAATCGTTTATTGCTTCTATTAATATGATCTCTACTGTACCTCATAAACTTCCGATGTCTGTTGACCCTTGGGTAGTCCCTGATCTTGGAGATCATGTTCGTTTCAACAACGTTATGCCGTTAAGTCCGATTGAGTCTGCTTATCAAGCCATTCAATCGGCACACCCTACTACTTATTATTTTGACGAGTTGTCTCCTAATCCTTTCTGTGTCATCTTTTCCACTGACGAAATGATCATGTCCGTCATGGAAGACACCCCTTGGGACGATGGGCATCATCGTTCCATCTTGTTTCTGGAACAACAGACTCTTGAGAATTATCAGCGAATTTCGACCCCGTCAACCGTCGTTGTTATATCCACGGTTTCCCAATCTACACGAGATGTGTTTGCAGAAGGGAACCTCAGTAACATTTCACCCACGATGCCCATAGATATTTCAGTGAAACCTGGGATAGTCGAGAACGTTCATATTGGAGCTTTGTGTTCTCCCGAAGAAATTATCACTTATACTTCCTTGTTTAAAGAATTTCGTGATATCTTTGCGTGGAGTTATGAAGAGATACCAGGTATTGACCCTGCTATCGTTGTTCATGAGATTAATACATACCCTGGAGCTAAACCAGTACCGCAGCGCCTCCGTCCTGTCCATCCACGTAAAGCAGCAGCCATTAAACTCGAAGTTGAAAAACTTCTTAAAGCCGGTTTCATTTACCCCGTGGCATTGACAGAATGGGTTTCCAACCCCGTACCGATTGATAAAAAGGGTGGTAGTATACGCGTTTGTGTTGATTATCGGAATATCAACAAATCATGTCCAAAGGACAATTTTCCAACCCCTTTCGTTGACCAAATCGTCGATGACTGTGCCGGCAGTGAAATATTTTCTCTTATGGATGGATTTTCCGGCTATAATCAAATCAATATCGCTCCTGAGGACCAACATAAAATGGATTTTATTTGTCTTTGGGGTACTTTCGCCTACCGAAAACTCCCCTTCGGTCTAAAAAACGCAGGTGCTACATTCCAACGTGCTATGTCTTACGCATTTCATGATGTCAAGCATATTGTTCAACCTTATTTGGATGATTTGCTGACTCATTCCTTACGTCGAGTCGATCACCCTACTCATCTCCGAGCAATTTTTGTTCATTGTCAATTCTATCTCATTCGCCTGAATCCTCATAAATGTGTCTTTTGCGTCGAATTCGGCCGTCTCCTCAGTTTCATTGTTTCACGCCATGGGATCCAGGTAGATCCTATCAAGGTCGAGGTGATTCTTAATCTCCCTCCTCCTTCTTCTTTGCGTCAGTTACAAAGTTTGCAGGGGAAAGCAAACTTTCTTCGTCGTTTCATCCTGAATTACGCTGAGATTACTCGAGGTTTCACACGTCTTATAAAGAAAGGTTCAGAGTTTGTCTGGGATAAAGTTGCTAACAACGCTTTTGAAGCTTTAAAGTTATCCCTCACAAAAGCTTCTCTTCTTTTTCCTCTAGATTATAGTCGAGATTACTTTCTTTATCTAGCTGCGTCCGAGTATACTATCGGCATAGTCCTTGTTCAAGAGGATGATAACCACGATGAATATGTTATCTATTACTTGAGTAGAAGTTTATCATCCATGGAAATCAAGTACCAACATGTTGAGAAGCTAGCCTTGGCTGCTATCCAAGCAGTCCAACGTTTCCGTCATTATATTCTCTCCAGGAAGACTACAGTGATTTCACACTGTAACCCCATGCAACACATTTTGACACGTCAATTGTTGGGGGGCAAGTACTCCAAGTGGATTGTTATTCTCCAGGAGTTTGATTTGGAATTCGATCACGCCACGTCGAAGAAATCACTAGTTTTCGCTGAGTTAATTTGTGATTTTCCCCACACTACTACGGAAAAGGTAGCAGTCGATTCGTTACCTGACGAGAAACTTTTCCTTATCAGTACCGATGATATTTGGTACGGAGATATCATTATATATCTCCAAACTCAAACTTTTCGGCCTGCTTTGTCTAGTAATGAACGACGTCGTGTCCGTTATCAAGCACGTCATTATATTATCCTCGGTGATACTCTTTACCGTCGAGGCATTGATTCTGTCTTTTGGCGTTGTTTGACTTTTGACGAAGCTGAGAAAGCTTTGAATGACTACCATTTAGGAGCATGTGGTGGTCATATGTCTGGGTATGCTACTGCCCAGAAGATCTTACATGCAGGTTACTTTTGGCCTTCCCTCTTCACTGACTGCATTACTGTTGTTCAGAAGTGTCATGCCTGCCAGACCTATAATCAGAATATTCTATCGCATCCTGCTCCCCTTCATCCTGTAGTCTCAGTAGGTCCTTTTGCTAAATGGGGCATTGACTTCATGACATGTCACCCTCACTCGGTCGGGGGGCATGGTTACATTATTGTAGCTGTTGATTATTTCACAAAGTGGGCCGAGGCGATGCCGACATTCGACAATACTAGGAAAACTGTAGCCTTATTCCTTTTCAACCATGTCATCACTCGTTTTGGTGTTCTTCAGGCGATCGTTATCGATCATGGTAGTCATTTTAGAAATAATATGATGTCTGAACTTACTGAGAAGTTGGGCCTTCGTCATGATAGTTCAACGCCCTATTATCCACAAGCCAATGGCCAGGTCGAAGCCATCAATAAGGTTCTTATAACTATGATTCGACGGATGATAGGAATCCATAAAACTAGCTGGCACACAATGTTATTTTCGACATTGTGGGAATAGCGGACATCTGTTAAGTTTGCCACAGGATTCACACATTTTCGATTAGTTTATGGCATGGAAGCCATTCTGCCAATAGAATGTGAGATCCCATCTTTGAAGCTAGTTGTAGATATCTTACCTAATACTTCTGCCAAAGAGGAACGTCTGTTGTATTTGATGCGATTAGATGAGACTCGTCGTGACGCTACTCTTGTAATAGAAGCCCAGAAGAAACGTGTTAAGGCACAGTACGACAAGCATGTCAAACCTCGTGTCTTCTCTGAAGGAGATCTTGTTCTTCTATATGAACAAGATAAAGATGTCCTAGGAGCTGGGAAATTCGAACCAATGTGGCATGGGCCTTATATTGTTAGCAAAGTTTTGGAAAAAGGAGAGTATGAGCTAGTGGACTATGATGGTGTACCTTTTAGTGAACCCAGGAATGGGTTGTACTTGAAGAAGTACTATGCATGAATCATTTGTGCATGAGTACTTGTATTTTTATGTATCATACTGAGTGTGTGTGTTACTTTAGTTTTGTTTTGACGTTATCTGGTCTCTACTTTTACGTGACGTTGTGTTTGATTTCCAGATGTCGGAGTATTCACTTCCTTATATTGGCTTCGCCGATGGTGCTAGTCGTAGAACTCGGAACCTAGCTTCCGCTGCTTGGGCAATCTATGCCCCGACAAATGAACTCATATCTCTATGAGGCATATGTCTTGGTAGAGAAACCAACAACATTGCAGAGTAGAGCATCGTGGTTGAATTATTGGTTGATGCTATCTCTCTCGGAATTCGCTATTTGTTTGTTCGACTTGACTCGCAGTTAGTAGTACTACAACTCAGTAATGTATATTCTATTCGAAGTCCTACTTTATTAAGGATATATTTGCGGATTCACCTCTTGGAAAGACATTTTGATTACATAGAATATCAACACATTCCGAGAAGTCTTAATACATTGATAGATGCTTTAGCTAATTATGTATTAGACAGGCATTTAAATCACTTATAAAATTAAACACATTAAATTGTACACAAATGTAAAGTAAGCCGGTAGAACTCATGTATATATAACGATCAAAGTTTGTTTTTACAAAACGTGTTCGAAGACCAAAATATCAAAAAATGAAGCTCCTGGCTTCTACAAAGTGACATCACTAATGATGCTCACGATAGCATGCTAAGGTCCTAGCTACTCTACGGAGCAAATGACCCATAGAGGCAGAAACTCCCACGGTGTGACGCTGATCGCGTCGTGGGATCTCCTCCAGAGGCATCTCTGGAACATCAGCCATCAGACCCTCTAATTTTTTCTCCACTGTAAGATAGTCCTCGGCATACTGGGGGACTGGAACTGCTGCCTCTCCTCGACGCTGAACAGGAGAACTACCAACAGTTCTATATGCCCCAACATCTGTGTTATCAACAAGATTTTGGTGTTAGTCTTCGGATAAAACCATAAAACCAAAAACATTTAATATGATGAAAATACAAAAACATCTAAAAAGTTAAAAAGTTGGTGTACTTCTTACCAATATCTCCCCACTGTGCGTCTTCAGGAAGGGCAAGGTCAGGATCACCGCGAAATTCCAAACCAGCATACGCATAATCCTCTATCATCAAAACCTGACCTTGGAGCCAGTCGAAAAAGCGATCGTCATACCTGACGATCGGTCCTGTCACATGTCTAGCCATGAGTTGGCACCATCGTAGCATTCGTGGATCCCTGGAACCCAGAAAGTGCCAATCAGCCTGAAGCCTATACACTGGGACCCTCTCACAGAAGAAGGACACTAGCAGCGATCCATAACCAAACTGTTTTAGATTTCCATGCCTGCATTTGGTCAGTTGTTTCTTGAGGTTGCGTAACACTGTGTCAGCCCAATTGAAGACCCGGGGCTCGACACACTTGAGGGCATACTGAAAATAACTCTATAGAGACATATGCGGGGCAGCGCTTCCTTCCATCTGAGCTATAGTGAAGAGAATGGTACGGAGACTTATATCAGTCACTCCCCAAATGGCCACTTTTCCTTTTTGTCGTTCAGCCTCTAGCACGCAATACTCTCGGCAATACTCACTCATTTTCATACCACCCCTGCGGTTACCAGTCAAACTAACATAAGAACCCTGTCTTGACAACCCAGTCAAGAAATAGATATCCTCAATATCAATCGTCAATGTGTGAGCACCGACATTAAAAACCTTCTGATCTGGATCCCACATCCGGATTAAATGTTCCAACAATCGAACCTGGGCTCTCATGCCCGGTATGCGAAAATACTTTAGGAGGCCGCAATCTCTTAAAGCAGCAATGGTTTGAGGGTGATTTTCGGCAGTTGCATTATCATCCTCATGTTCCCTTTCTCTCCATTTGAGCACCATTGTGATGGTTATTAACCTGCATGGCAACCATGTGAAAATAGTTAATAATTTAAAACATGAGAAAAATTGGTTTTATTGGCTAAATATTATAAATTTTTTGGGCCTCTGCGTTGTTCGCAGGTGGCTTCTAGCGCACAGTGCGAACTTCTCACACTGTAGCTCAAGCCCACCTGCGAGAATGAGAACTTCTCGTAGGCCCCGTATGAGCAGCGTGCGAGAATCCTCATTCACGCATAAGGTTTCAAAAACTACCTCAAAACTTGGAATTTAGCCACTAAAATCATGAAATTAAATCATGAAAAGCTAGAGATTTGAGAAATTACCAATCTGATCCAGACGGTTCGTGGAATGATGCCCCGAAGCTCCCGAAAATCGACGATAAAGATCGGAGGTAAAATAGAGGTTTTTTACACTACAATGGTAAATGGGTAAAACAATATGGTAAAAATGAATAGTAAATTTGTTTTATTTACTTTTTACCATAATAAAAGTGGGGTTTTTATATTTATTCACTATTTTACCCTAATTTCTAATACAAAAGT
>WSFP011412771.1:0-24275 GCA_009831015.1 Picea engelmannii | reverse complement strand
AAAAACCTCATTGTGATTTTAATCATCAACAAACTGGCAACTCCACAGGGAAATTTGTTTTCAACAGATTTAGAACTCATAACTCATGGTTTTGCAGACCAAGAACAACAGGTCAAGAAGATATATCTAGGAATATTATGCAACAGGGGGAAGTGAACGGATTTAATGGAAAAATGACTGGGAATTTGGGAATAACTCAGGAAAAGTGTTAAGTATGAGGGGATTTATCCTTGTATACATAATCATTCAACCAGAATATGCTCTTTACTTCAAGGAGAATTTTCAGATTTTCTCTTTAAAATATCAATGAAAGAAGAAATGGCAAGAAGAAGAGGGAGATAACCAATTCTTTATAAGACAACACTAGAAATAGATAACAAATTCAAGTGTGCCTTCAGGGGAAACATCGTAACAACTATGTAAGCTTGATTGTTATTGACTAACAATGCTTTGCAGGAGTGTCACTATGGCCAAACTGATGGAATCATCCTATTTTGACCAAATTAACTAGAAGATGGGAGGAAACAAAATCATAAGAGAAGTAGAAATGCAAAATTTAAAACAACAACAATAAAAGACAGAAATGAAAAAGTAGCAAGAAAAGTTTTAACACAGGAAGCATAAGTCAAAATATTATAAAGAGGAAAAGAGAAGCACAAAAATGAAAGAAGATCTAGGCTACTAGTACATAGAGAATCCAAACAACATTAGAACTTTTCATGTTGGTCCCTCGCACTGTTTCGAGCGAGAACCGTTAGTGCTGTAGGAAAAAATTGCTCCAGTAAATCCCTTAGAATGTAAGAGTTAGTATCCAAGACAAAAGAAATTTTGAAAGGACCCATAAATAACACTTGGAACTCTGAGGTAACTATCATCCCTTTAATGTATATGATTAGATCATCAAGGTAGATATGGATGCTGATCAATTCATCAAGAGTTTTGTGTATAGGTTTTTTAAAAGCGGTACTTGCATCAGGTAAGCCATAAGGAAGACATTTATAAGACATGGTACCCAAATTAGTGATAAGAGTGGTTTTGTGAACATATACCCCTTTTACCTTGATTTTCTTGCAACCCAAAAAAATGTCAAGGGCCTTAACTGTGACTCTACAACCTGCTGCAGAACCATTTCCATACTGAGAGGAGGAAAAGGATTTCTCATAATATCTTTCCTAAAAGTGCAAAAATTAATGCAGGTTCTAATATGATAAGTGGTCTTCGAAACATGTACTCAATTGAAAACCTTCAGGGTGGAATGGAAAAATAATCCAAGCCCTCAAGACATTTTCCAACTCCCTTTGAAAGGTTGCTTTGAATGCAAAGTTAATAGGTCTTTGTTTTTACCTAGTTGGTTTTATGCCTTCCTTGATCTGGATAACATGTTGTGTAAGACCAAGATCAAAACCACGAAGATCCTTACAAGACCAAGCAAAAACATTTTGAAATCCACCAAGTAGCTTGACAAACCTTATTTCTTCTTTATCAGAACATTGGGTACTTATTTTGACATTCTTTGAAGATTCGAGTGCCCCAATATTCCAGGAGATGGTTTCACCCACCTTCCTTCCTAACTCCCCTTCTTTCTATTTTTATTTATTGCCTACATCACTCGATGAAAACGAACTCTCAAGAGGAGTCAAGCCCTTTGGAATTTTGTTGTTTTCTATGGATGCCATTTCAATGGGCTTAAGAGGTTCATCTTGAATGAAATCACAAATGATCTCATCGTTAGGGAGGACCTGCCAATATTCTACATTGTCTGGGATATGTGAATGATATAGAGATTGAAACGAACAATTAGTCATGTGAGGCAAAGGTTGTTGATCAGGAGAAGTTGCAAAGACAACTAACCAATCAACCATTAAATTCAAATCCCTATTAACATGAGTGATGTTGAAGGATAAAAGGTTCGAGATAAGCACCCAAACAGTTTGGGTGTATCGTTCCATCAACTTGTTGATAGGAGATCATATATTAGGTATCAGGTTCACAACAAGCTTAGAATCTCTAAAAACGGAAAGGTGACCACAACCAAGATTAAGGGAGATTTCAATGCCTAATAATAAATCTTTGAATTCAGTGACATTGTTTGTACAAGCAAACTCCAACCTGTAACACAAATTATGAATTTTTCCTATAGGGGAAACCAAGATAATGCCATCCCCATTACCTTCATTAGAGCGTGAACCATCAAAGTGCATGTGCCACATATCATCATCTGAATTGATTTTTTCCAAAGGAATATTATCCTCCTCAAGAAATATGGAATACACTCCTAGGTTCTCTTCGATATAGTTTACCTCTTCAGAAATATTGTCTACAATGGAAGCTTTTCCATCCATGAATTGTTTTAGATGCATCTGTTGTTCAGGGATGACAACCATGTCCAAAAGGGTTTCATTTTCTTTGATGTTGGCCAACTGGTTCAAGATATTGCATTTGGAAGAGGGAAAAGGAGAAGTTGTTCCTTGAATGTCAGGAACCTTAGGAACTTGAATAGTAGCAGCGGGTGAGGATGATCTTGGGCTAGAAGAATTGTGGGGAGGATCAAATTTTCCCTTGGGAGCATTGGCTTTGTTCCTAGTATTGATGACCATGACATCTCCTGGCTCTGCAAAATCTAGGACAACGATAATAAATTTTGGTTTCTTACCAAAGATCTTAGCTCTGGCACTCTTCTTTACCTCACATGTGGCTTCCTCGTGGTGTTCCTCGCAGAAGTTACACTAGCTTTGAGGCAAGATAACTTTAGGTTGAAAATTATTTTCAACCGAATTTATAAAGGGGGGTGCAGAAGAGGATGAAGCTCCAGGGGTGAGAGGGGAGACAATTCCTTTCCAATCATATGCTATTATGCTATTGTTCATATCTTGTACTAGTTGTAAAAGGGTGGACATGTATGTCTGTCTAATCAATTCTCCCCGGGGAAGACCTGTTCTTTCAAGTTGTTATTCATACTTTGAACAAGTATGCAGAGTGGAACCGTGATTCTCAATGGACTTTCCCTCAAGCCTATGATGTTAGGGGGAAGGCAATGCATTGTAGTAATGCATGAAAGTAGCTTGGTTCTGAGGGAAAATGAGTTCAGGGATTTGATTGTATAACTTGGTGAAACACAAGTTGAAAGACTTGATGGTGTCACCATCCTTATAGGTGATGTTATTGTATTCCCTTAACTTCTCGGCTGGGATTTTAGATTTCCCATAAGTGGATTGGAACCAATAGATTAACTCTTCCCAAGTAGACTAGGAGGAAGGTCAAAGAAATCATATGCAACCTTTCCTTCCAAGGAATTGACGAATAAGCACAAGTATCATTGTCATTGGCCCCTATGTTATGAAAAACATTAGAAAATTCCACCAGGTGTTCATTTGTAGTGATAGTGTTATTTCCTAAAAACCTAGGAAGATGCTCTTTAAATTTAGGAAGTGGATGACTAGCAGGTGCTAGGTTAAGAGGAGAGGACACATGCCACGGTGTGGTCGTGGCATCTTCTTCAAACTGAAAAATCCCATACTTTTTAACAAATTTGGTGGGGTTTGTGGTAGATTGGAAAGGGATATGGTGGCTATATAAGCTACTAGTCACTGACGAAGATGAATACTGAGAAGAGGGAGCACTTCCAATGCCAACAGAGCCACCACTAGATGCGATCTTATGGATGATAGATGAGGGAAAGAAACACGAACTGGATGAATCATGCAAATTTCTCCTTAAAGAACTTTGTTGGGCAGATAACAAAATGTTCCTTCTTCCTATTTCAACAATAGGATTGATTTTAGGTGCTAGAAGCACGAGAGTCTAAGGACATGAAAGAAAGGACAAAAATGAAGAAACAAGAAGATTACTGCTGATTTCTAGGTTGTCTACATCTAGATTCCAATCATTCTTGAGCACTAATATATCGTTCAATTGTTTCCCAAGAATGGTTAATCTCAACACGAGTATTGGCATTGTCTAAAATGGTATTAAACAGGTTCAAAGCAATGCTGTTATGATCTTGAAGACCAGACTCAATATTGGGTTTCCTTACGACAGACACAATCATTAAGAAATAAAACAATCAAAGAATCAATATCATAAAAATAGATGTATCGATGGAAATCGAGTATAAACATTAACCAGAGAGATATCGAAGATCTCCCCAGTATGGTCGCCTAATAAATATCGAGAAAAAGATATGAAATGATCTTACTCAAGCATTTTCAGATTCTTCTTGGCTAAAGAAAAATAGACGAGAATATCACCCTATGTTTATAGCCATCAAAAAATAAAATCCTAACTCACAAGTATTGATTACAAGTGCTTAGGCTAGTCTTTTTTACAACTAAAGGCTTGCTGGAATATTCATTTTAATATGATTTTTTGAATATAACAGTTATTGAAATAAATGTAGAGACATAAGTAAAGACACTAAGATGGTAATCAAGACAGATGAGACATAAATAAATCCTTTATTTCATTCCAATTCACCAAAGAGTCATTCCTTTTACAAAATTTCATGCAGAAATTTCGGACGAAAGTCAAACTTAGACATCCCCGATGGAACATACAAAAGGACCTATGTCAGAAAATAAAAAAACTGAACTCTAAAAGCTGGATCAACTTGCCATAGATTGTTTCCCACTCAAATATTCACAATAGCCTTTTTCAATCATGAAAACTAATTCACAAACAGACAAGTCTACACAGACTATCAAAGATAGATCAACACCTCTAAAAAACAAGTGTATGAATGATGTAATTCAACCCTGAATCTTGTTGTCTACAATAAGACCCTGCTATCATTAAAAATAATTAGGCTTGTGATAAATTAAGGATTGAATGAAAACTCAACTATTTGAGCACAAACTCAAAGAGAAAACCTTAGTATCATTCTCCTTCTATCCTCCTGTTCCCTCCTTTTTCTTTTGCCTTTAAGAAAATTACAATTGGTTGAAGTAGTTGAATCACCTCATTAGTTAAGTTAATTAAAAGACTCAACCAACTTTTTAGTTTGGGGGAAAAGTAATAATCATAATAAGCGTTATAATTAAATAATAACTAGTAGGTGGGACCCCTTGTGACTCCCTTTAGCTCTTAACAATCATAACATAATAGTTAATTAAGCAAAAAACCCCTCCTTGTGACTCCCATCATCATATTAACATTTGACAATTTATCTCAAAATACTCGAAATTATTTTCAAAAAAATATATTACGCATATATCCAAAGAAAACGTGTTGTCCAAAATTTCTAAAGTTAACTGACATCAACTATAAATAACATAAAACTCAAAAACCATATTTCCCACTCTGAGATGCAATCTTTCCTTGATTGTTGTTGTCACTTTTCGATATTTCTGAATTTACCTTGGGTTGTGCTGAGCCTTTAGGCCTAATCTCGCTGATCATGTGAGAACAATCATCCCTCAAATGCATCCGGGAAGACATAGATTTATGAGACCCATTGGAGGGTGAGGAAGGGGTAGCAATGGATTTTGCTTTGTCAAGGGCATGGTGGGCCTCGGTTTTGAACCTTTTTCTAGCATGAGAGGACTAAACTGGTGAGTGGACAGGTGCATCTTGGGCAAACTGGTTAATAGGCGAGGGAGCAGGCAAGGAAAAATTGGGCCAGCCATGATGTTGGGAGATTGTCGGGTGAACAATCTCTTTCCATCCGTCGTTTTTTGGAACCTTGGGTTGCAATGAGACATGAGGGGGCACGGGAGTACTAGGGGCTTGTGGAGCTTGGAAGGGAGGCCTTTCGAGCCTAGGTTGGACCACTCCTTTCCCAATCCAATTGAAATGTTCAGCCTGAAACAACTGTCCTAACTCATGTGATTCAACATCAAAGTGTATGGAGAACCTTGGCCTTCTTGGGCCTCTATTCCAATTACCTCTCCCTCGGTTACCTCTACCATGGATACCTTGGCTGAAAAAACTCATTCCTGCATGCGTGATTGATTAGCAAATAGTCCTTTTAACAACCATACATGAAAACTATTTAAAAATATGAAATAGATTTTGGCTCAGCAACATATCAGACTCATGTAATCCAATCCATATAAATTGTTTAACCATTGTCGATGAGCAGGGGGTGAACACGGTTATGGGATATGCGAGGGTTTTGTATTGAGAGAAAAATGATAAAATGATGGGGAAAGAAACATGATTACTTCTCAAATACCACTACAATCAACTGTAATGAAAATCGAAGAAAATATCATTGTAATCCAATCAAGAACTTGCGACTTCAAACTACTTCAATACATATTTCCTCTTAACTATAATTAAATTTTAGAACAGGCAGTGAAAAATGAATGTGGGAAGGCGAGGGGGTTGTAATTAGTGGAAAGAGAAAAAATGGTGGGGAAAGAGAGAAGGTATTGTTCATAAATTTAATTAAGTAATCCATACAATCATTCCAAATCAATGTAAAATATAAACACCAATCCAAAATGATCATTGTGCCAAAAGAAAACTACTGTGTAAAATTTAAATAATTATGTGCATTAACTTGCTCACTGTTTGTAGTCAATATCTAACACAGTGTCACCAAAACAATACATTATGAATTCCACAACAACCTCTAGAGGAGCTCTTCTCTTCTCATTTATCCATTTAACATCTAAAAACAATTTCCAAATGAATACAATGTCAATTACTTCCACTCTGTTCAACGCCAACTCATCAACCACTGCCAATTATTTCAATCATCAAATACAAACACAAAAACCGTGCCTGATCTCATCCTCTAATTCATATTGTAATGAAATTATACTGTCATAGATCCTGTGCTTATCTTTGTTAGGAAACATGATATTCATCAATACACATAATAGACAACTACATACATCCATCAATATTTTAAATGCAAAGATCTTGACTTGTCATTTAAACTCACAGACAACCATCACCATTCAACACATATTATGTTGTGGAATACACAGAAATATGAAAAAACACAAGAGAATTTCTATGACTGTACAGGTTCAATCACTCTAAAACTAAACATCCACAATGTTAGGCTATCGATCCAATACAATGAGGTAGCAACAACAGGCCTGATTTCACAACACAAATTGATCAAAATGCAACACAACCATATTTAAAAGCCTGTGACCCTCTTTGATGGCGCAATCAAATAATCATAACATATACAGTGGATGGAAATGCCATAATCATCACGATTTCAATAATCCATTTGGAAATTAAAAACACATAGTCACAATAATCATTGTCTCATGTTGTAGGAACGCCACACATACCCATGCATCACGCGTGAAGCATCACTGTGCATTAATCAACTATAAACTAATGCTTAGTTAACATTTCAATAATCCCAATGTAAAATACAGTGACTGTGTATCAACCCCATTCTTCAATCAACCATTTTCAATGTTGAGCTTATCAATTAGACTGCCATAATAACCAAATGTAGTGACTATAACCAAAACCACTGTCAGGATAATCAATGGAGACGAGTCGAAAATAAAACATTATCGACAATGCATCACCAACTCATAACCATCAACCATGTATCCAACATGACATAATGGGTTTCCTTTATCAAAACTGATAATTGAGTAATCAAGGATTGGCCCTGTGGACCAACAAAGGGATACATGGAGTCGACTCCTGAAATTGGGTGAGAACCTCTGAGACCAACGGGTCACACACATGGTATACCACGATTGACTTCATAGATAGGGTGACAATTTCCATGATAGGAGAGGCTATGAATAGAGGATAAAGGCTCCATTTTGTCCCTATAAATATACTTAGCACATGCAGGGTATAACCCTTGTGGCTCTCCCAACCAACCAACTAAAAACATTGAGATGAAACAGAGTTGAGAAGAAGCAATATAACCCATTGCTTGACCATTAGTAGCATGAACAACCCAATACCCAAGTGAACAATGTGCAGTGACACAAGATGCTTCCAACCCATTAAACCCTATAAAAGCCAAAGACTCGGTATGGTGATATGAATGCGTGGAGACAATCATTTAGTCTAGACCAAATGAAACCCTCCACTAAACCAACAAGGTTGACAGAGAGCCTTTAGGGCTGCTAACACTCAGAATGGCCCAATACACTATAACTTCAGACATTACTGTGATGAAAATCCACACCAACCATCCATTCCAGAAAAATATCACCAAATTACATAGTTTCCAGACTTAAATAAAGCATAAACCCATACATACCAAGCCACTATCTATTTCATAACCAAAGAAAATTCATGGATGGCCAAAAAGACATACCTGTAACCAAGAGCACCTTAAAAACATGAATTGGATGAGCGGTTCTCCCTTTGCTTGAAAGTCAGAGCCTAACCAAAGAAAACACAGTTGAACAATAGTCTGACTAGGGTGGTGACCAGTGGAAAGAGTAAGGGTGATGTGCAGTAAATTCACGTCGCCTCCACCCCCAGTCAATTAAATTATTAGTACATGCCAAACATCTTCCCATTAACCATTCATTTAAACCATGCATTGGAATTAGCATCTATCACTTGTCAAACATGCCACCCACATCATATCTTACCATTGCCAACTTAACCATAATGCATATCAACTATATAACTCAACAAATCACATAGCTATTAACTTGTTATCGAGGATAACGACAATCATTTAAATTTCGATGCATGTAGTGTAGCATAAGAGAATAGTTTGATTCCTTCTTTTTGCATTTTGTTTTTATTGCTTTTGCCTTTTTCCAACGGCTCTTTACATATTGTTATTAGCATGTTTGTTGTGCAAGTGTCAAATTAAAAAATCTAGGAATATATAGAAATGGTAGCAATGGATAACATAGGCAATCATAACATGCGATTAGAGCTTAGAACAAAACATAACATGCTTTACCCAACATTCACTTGTCGCACATAATAGGCCTTATTCATTTCCAATAAAAACTCAGATCTCATTAATGACGTAAGCAGTGTTGAACATCATTATAACCATGAAATAAGAACCAAACCTGATCTTCGAATACACAAGGGGGTCCCACCTACTAGTATTATTTATATTGTTAGTTTACAGTAATAGGATTTAGCAATACTTTGCGGGCAGAAATATCATTGCGATTTTAATCATCAACACCCTATTTTGTTTTCCAAGTGGGACTACAACAAGTTTGGAGCTTTGAAGGGTGGCATGTTCACGAGGTGACACCACTTATTCTTAGTATTTGGGTCAACCATTTCCAGTTCCATTTTCTTAGTCTTGACTGTCGACTGGTTAACTGCTCAACCATTCGTTGTGAAATTGGTAAACATAGTTTCCTTTCCTAATATTATACACGGGTGGCTGCAAGGGGGGTTCCTTATTCATAAGGTTCATTGTGGTACCTAAGGAAGACATCGCATCACACTTTCAGTACCCCTGGAGGGTGGCCCTATGAAGCAAGGGTTACTTGCACTGGGAAGGGATGTTACGTGGAGGTCGGGGTAACTGCTTCTCATAACTTCGTTGACGGCCTCATCTCCCGTCTCCAAAATATCCTTAATTCCTTTGTTTGTTTTCTCTTATATTATGGGGACTTTGGTAGTGCGTGCTCTTTGATTTTTTAGACTCTAGGTTGAGTCTGTATATATGGCATCAATTCCTAGAACTACCAACCAAGAGAATCCTTTTTCCTGGAGAACCTTTTGTTTTTCCTTATTTTGGAAATGTTGGTTCTCCTTATATTGCAACATTGAGTATTAATGGATTCACTATCGGGTTACTGGTATGGTTTTTTTCCACTCCGGTGATCCAAATTCTCCTAGTGCTTTGTATGAAAGCTCTCCACCCCAAGAACATCAACCTCATGTAGACCCTTTTCCTTCTTCACTTGTTAGATATTGTTCCCTTTCTTCTTCGTCTCCTGGTGAAAGTCTTAATTCTAGTAACGAGGATGATAAGAAGAAGAAAAATAAGAAAGGGGACAAGCTTCAAACCACTGTAGGTCACGTTGGAGGAAATCAACTATCTATTGTTAGTCATGTTGGGAGTGTTGATGATATTGACAATCCTACAAAGACAAATCACAATCCCAAATTCCCTTCTAGGCTTTGTAAGGGTGACCACCTTCTTAGATATTTGCTTGGTATTCCCAAGATATTAGAAGTGTGGTCTATGGGTTATCAAGAAACTGTGTCACCAGTTGTCACAAGTCATGCTGGTGACAACCCAACAACTAGTAATAGTAAGGTTGGAAGTAAGAAAGATAGAGCCAAGTTTCCTTGTAGGTTATGTGAAGGAAGTCATAAAACTTACCTTTTCCCTCATATGGACGGGGCTTCATGTTTTTTGGAAAATATTGTTGATGTCCAACAACAACTTCCAAAAAATTACCTTAAATTCTCTCCCAATTCATCATTAGTTGATGAATTGGTCTGTCCGATTCCATCCTCGGTCGATCCTGCTCTCCCCTTGGAGAGTGAAGTTGATCAAGTCATCATTCTGGTTCCATCATTGGTTGATCCCACTCTTCCCTTGAAGAGTGAAGTAGATACCACTCAAGATTTTCTTGTCTCTTCAGATACTTCTAGATAAGGGGGTATTTCACCCGTTTCAACGAAACCCCCTCCAACCACTAAGGTCATTTCCTTTGTTTGGAATATACTAACGATGCCTCACCTTCCTTCCTACCTACATTTCCAAATTATCATGCAGGTTTGTGATATGATCACTATACATGGCACTATAATAGATTAAGGTGCTTATGTTAACATCTTATCCTCAACTGCTTGGAAATATTTAGGTTCCCTCAGCTTGTGTTTGTTTCTCAGAATCTGTTGCCTTTTAACAAAAGAGATAGTGAACCTTTAGGGATCCTTCCTCTGTTACCTGTTACCTTAGGAGGGAAAACTGTTTGTATGGATGTGATGGTAGTCCAAGGCCCCTTGGTTTTTAATTTTCTCCTTGGGAGAGACTGTGTTTATGCTATGAAAGTTGTTGTGTACACACTTTTTTGAGTAATGTATTTTCCTCATAATGGAAACATTGTGACCATTGAATATCTTTCATTTATTGGCCCTCATATGACTGCTAGCCCTCTGAATTCCCCGAATTTTCCTTACATGCAAGTGGTATCCACCCTGCCACAGGTTAATTATGTGGCAACATGTCCCATTCTTTCAACTATCGATGAGAATGAGCCTCTCATTGTATGTTCATCTTCTTTGGATTTAAATCCAACAGTTGACATGGTAACTCCCTCGTTAGGGACCTTGGAGTTTTTTCTCCCCCATGTTGATACAAGTAAGTCCCTTACCATGTATTCCTTTCAAATTATTGTTATTTTGTCTGATCAAGACCTATTGGAAGCCATGGTAGAGAGTGATGAGCATAGTTTTATTTTTGGTTCCAAGTTCATTAAAAAATGAAACCAGTGTTGAGAAAAGTTCATTTTTCTGTGTCAAGATCGTTAAAAAATGAAACAAAGGAGTTCGAGAAAAGTTCTCGTTTCTGTGTCAAGCTCGTTAAAACATTAAACAGAGGATTACGAGCATATTTCTTTTCATGTGTCAAGCTCGTTAAAAAATGAAACATATAACCTTGAGAAAAGTTCTTTTTCTTTTTCTGTGTCAAGCTCTTTAAAAAATGAAATAGAGGATTTTGAGGGAAGTTCACGTTTCTGTGCCAAGCTCATTAAAAAATGAAACAAAGGAAACGAGCATAGTTCTTTTCCTGTGTCAATCTCGTTAAAAAATGAAACAAACAGTCACAAGAAAAGTTCTCGTTTCTGTGTCAAGCTCGTTAAAAATGAAACAGTGTGAGGAGCATAGTTCTTTTCCTGTGTCAATCTTGTTAAAAAATGAAACATACATCCCAAGCATAGTTCTTCTTTGTTTCAATCTTGTGTAAAAATGAAATCTATTCCAAGCACAATTTTTCTAGTTTCAAGCTTTTGTAAAAATGAAACCTACATTGAGCATAGTTCATTTTATGTGTCAAGCTCGTTAAAAAATGAAATAGATCCCCCTTTAATTGAGTCGATTCTTTCACTAGATCTTGTAAATGTTGAGTCGAGTCTTTCACTAGATGTTGTAAACATTGAATCGAGTCTTTTGCTAGATATCATAAATGTTGAGATGAGTATTTTGCTAGATCTCATAAATGTTGAGTCGAGTATTTAACTAGATATCATAACTAAACCTTCATTTCATCCGCCTATGTTAGTTGATCCTCTTTCTTCCTCTGGTGAAAATTTACCTATTAATATCCAGGAGTCTAATCTGGTACATAAATTAGTAACAACATAAGAATTGGCAGACGAAACAAATCTTGGGGGGCATGTCTCCATCCTTTGGACATTATGCTAGAGTTAAGACATTATCTTCTCAGCTAGGGGTAAAGTACCAACCACCCATGGGTATCACTCAAAACCTTTGGTCATTACGTTGGGAAGAAACTCATTGACGGAGTATCATATCGAGCTTAGTCTTTTTTATTTCTCGTGCTCATAAATACATGAGACTGAGATCAATCTTTGTTCTTTCTCATGCTTGTAAATACATGAGAATAGGTTACCGAGTACACTTTTATCTCTTTTTCAGAATTGTAAAATGCTATACGAAAAATGAACTCTTTGGAGTTTCCTTTAATCTCTTTTCAGACTCCCTAAATATAAAAAGATTGTCAAGTGATCTTGTTTCCTTTCACACTCGATAAAAGGTTTGAAATGATGTCTATTCGGTGTAATTTTAACCCTTTTTCAAAACATATGGACTAATTACAAAAAATGTATACTCTAGTCAATCATGACTAGAAGAGTTCTCCTAGGTATTATTTTACACTTTTTCGGGCTTAGGAGACTAAATTTACGAAAAAGTCATCCTTGGAGTCTTTTTTTTATGTTCTTTTCAGACTCTCTAAATATGAAAATAAAAATGAGTTTACCTTCTTTGGACTCTTGAAATTAAACATTGAAGGACCCATATGGGACCGAACCCTTCCTTCCTCAGTCTCGTTAAACATTTGAAGATGGACTCATCGAAGATGAGTTATACCGAGCATATGTTATCCTCCTCAAGCTCATTTCAAAAGAAAGAGGTACTCATGAATCATGGTGGGGGGAAATGTTTTGGGAAGTGGGTCATGTCCTTGAAACATTATGGTAGTTGTCCTTAGTCTCCCTTGAACATGGCACTTGTTTGCATCATGTCGAACAATTGGGTAATCCAATTGTCTCTAAGTCATACCAATTCCATGTGTCGTAATACTTTTTCATTCCAGTTGAAGATTTATCTAATTGTTGTCAGATTATGTTCTTGGTACTCATTGAGTCAATGTTTCCAAGTCATTTTTTGTGTTTCACAATGTTCAAGGGAAGTCTCAGCCAATCAATCATTTTGCAATATCCATTTTCATACCCGTGTCAGTTTTTCATCATCTGATATATCATCATGTGTCAGTTTCATGTTGATGATGGGGGATACATCATGGCCCTCCTTCGACAAGTCTATTTCTGTCGACTTCAACACATTATCCAGAAATTAGACTTAGAAACCAATCATTACCTTAGAACCTGCATGCCTTAATGGCAGGTTTCCTCACTTTTGACAGTGGGTTTACATCATTGACCTCCGATCCAATGATTGCACCGAGTGTTCTAATTCAGATCTGATTCACATTCGTTGGAATGTACTAGGGTACCTTGGGAGTCATTGTCATTAATGGTGATTTCCCTCACACTTGTTAACGATATACATTAATGGCCGACAATCAAGTGGTTTCTACCATGATCGACATCCGTACATCTATTCACATGGTTAGAATCGTACCACTTCAGGATCAGGATGAATACCCTAGGAATCTTTTAGGTGCTTACCAATTTTATGTGCCTAGCCCAGGCTATGATGGAGAATAATCTTACTAATATACATTGTCACATAGATCCAATTTGTATTGGTTTGTGGCTATGTTGTTTTCATATCGTAGCTCCATTGTGTACTTTTTTGTGGCTACGACCTGATTCAGTTATGGAGATATGGATCCATGTTGCATTTTTTGTGGCCATATCATTAGTCAATATTGTTATGGATCTGCTGTGTATTGGTCGACGACCATGCTTTAAAGTTCATTTTGTATCGAGCATGGGTATTCCTACCTAGGAATGATTCATATATATGTTGTTTGATGTTTGTTTGTAGCTTCCATTCGACTCTGCTATTCCAACACCCCTTGGTACACATCATTTTGTAAAAAAATTTAGCCATCAATTTCTCTTTTGACCTCACACTTTAAGGGGCATTTGTTACACACCAAAATGTCACACTTAGGTGTCGCATATTTTACACGCCTTAAGTGTCACAAGTGTCGTATGCACCTTACTAAGTGTCACATGCACTTGATCAAGTATCGTATGCACCTTGTTATCGCACAATCTATACATTCCCAAAGCCCAAGGCAAGCAGATGCAAGATTTGCGTAACAGGGAGTGACCTATCACTGTCACCTTAATAGAAAACCCCTTTCTATTTAGGAGTATATCAATGTACCCCAGGGGAGATGTCCCCAATGACCTAAGGTTTTGAGAAGGCTGAGGAAAAAATACAACAAAGTTCCCCCCCTCTCACAGGTCAATCAATTTCAAAGGTTCTTGTGTCTTATAGAGATGAAGAAAAAGGTAAATGAGGTGTACCTGCCCAGAATAAGACAACAATAGAAAAAACATGCAATTTCAAGGTACCATATGATGTTAGTGCTTCATAAAACCATGAACCTTTGGAAAATAAGTAAGCTGATATAAAATTGCAGAAAATGAATTATTTACAATAGCATTAAGTATTTTTCAACAACCACAATAATTATGCCTTAAAAGTGCTTGAAGAAGACAAGAAAATATAGCTTTTCATTGGCATAATGATAACTACTTGTCACAAGCAAAATTGGCAATGTCTAATCAGGTTTTAATGTCACTTTTGGAGATGAATTTGTTGTTGTAAGATGGTTGTAGCAATATTTTGCAACAACAACAAGTTATTTAATGGATTAGTCTAGTTTAAATTTAGTAGGGGTTAGCAAATGTTTCAAAGAAGATAGTTTGAGAGTTGTTTGATCAATTAATCACTATAGTGAGTGGACTAGTGCCTTTATAGGGTAATGGAGTCTATAGATGACGGTTTTATTCTTGGAGGAAATGGAACAATGATAATACTTGCCTAAGGATAAGAGATGGATGGAAGAGGTGTTGGCTTTTCAAGGCCTCAACATCCAAACCCTAAGAATACACTTGCTAGAGTGTAAGCAATTTTAGGCTCTAGAAAGATCTTCCTTCCTTAGACTATTGAATAAATACTAGAAGCAAGAATTGACTAGATAATGACTTCTAAAGTGATAGTATTTAGGGCTCTAGAAGTTAACCTAGGTCAAATCCTCTTGGCAAGGTCTAGCAAATGAAGAGTAAAGAAGTAGCAAATTAATCCTTTACTCTTAGGGTTTGTCAAGCAAGTAATTTCATAATCTTTAACATGAATAAGAAAATTCACCATAAACCATTCAAATAAAATGAAGAATTGTAGATTTACTTACTTCACCAAGAATACTCAAGCCATAAAACCCTAGAATGCCAAATAACTTCACCAAAAATGATCCAAGTTGCAAAGTTCAGCCTCCAAGAGAAGTGCGCCAAAAATTTCAGCCAATAACCCTAGATGAGGGATGAATTTCAGACCACACACTTGTGTGGTGAGTGTTGATGATCAAAATGAGAGTTTTCTCCCTTATTTATACAATATCAATGACCTTTAATTACAATTAGGTCATAAAAATGCTGACATGGCCAAATTACATTTAAAATCTAGTTTTTACATAAATAACATTAATTAAACCCTAAAATCATATCCAAGGGTGATGTCATGCCCTTCTAGGGTGACGTTAGGCCCCTAGGGTGGAACGCTAGGCCTTAAATGAAGAACATTTGGCCTCCAAAGGCCTGAAATGTTGCCACACATTCCAACTAGCACACAACTACTCTCATAAGTGTAAACCCTAACTTTGGGTGATGTTAGGGTCATAATGATGATGTCATGTGATCTCAAGGGTCAACGTTCAGGTGGAAAGGCAAGACCCACTTGGGTCTAGGTATGTTGGAGTGTCATTGGTGCAATTTACTTATTTCTTCCTAATGCAAGCCTATGGTGTCTCTCTCCCCATGGTGGGGTCACAACATCCATCTGTGGGATTTTCTCCCCATGGAGGTCCAAGCTAATCACTCCCCCATATGTACCTCTCCACTGGGAAAAGTCCTGCAACAATAACCAGTACGCCCTCCGATGGTCCATAATTCATAAGGATCATAGCAATGTCAATCACATATAATAATCAAATTACCCAAACATATGCATCAAACCCCCCTTTACCTAGATAAATGCTCAAAGACGTTATGAAATTTAACAAGTCAAGTTTGGAGAAGGTCTGAGTATGTCCTATTGGGATAATCCTCCTTAGTTTTGGGGTGTTTCCCAAGTGATAACCAATCTAGGTCATGTAAGTGTGTGTGAAGTGGCATAGGGGAAATGTTTGGGAAGAGGGTGCAGTGATAACAGGGAAATGTAGGTCTTTCTTGTGGGTTCCTCTATAGAGGGAAAGTTGCACCTTATCATGGATGCCATTATTTCCTATCCCATTCAATGCCTTTTATTCTTAGTCTTATTTCTTTTGGTATTTTTATTTTTAAGGGAAAAAATGGGGGACACTGCCCTAGCTTGGTGACCAAAGGTGACAACGTTACCCACAAGCATTTCACGGAGATGAGAAGGTTGGATCATGATGAGACCCAATTTCTCTTGGCTATGCCACCAAGAGCCACTACCCTATTTTGGTGACCAGATAGATGGTAGTGCCATACCGCTACATTCCCATGGTCCTAATAGGTTGGCTCATGATGAGGCCTCCCATCCACCAACTAGTACCTTGAGTTTTGATTTATCTTATGGGTTCCCTTTTCTTACTAAGAATCTTTTTATTTCTTTCTCAATAATGCCTGGGCGAAGCATCTCAAAGGTTTCATTTTGGATTTTAACTCTTGCCAACTACTTTTACCCTCTGGGCCTTTAGCCCCTTCTTCCCACAAGGCAAGGTACAACCCTTCCTAGTGTGGAAAACCCAATGCTCGAACCAAGGTGGGGGAATATGAGAGGAATACTGATGGAAAGTGGTAAGTATGGAGGGAATGGATGATGACCTTTCATAGACCCACTCGATGGCATTGCATCCTAAAGGGGAATAATCTTACTAGGGCATTATGTTACCTTCCCAGGTATGAACAAGTTAAAGAGAATAATTTCCAAGCAAATGTTATGAAATGAAGGAGAATTCAATGCAACATATTTAAGTGATTCAATAATTAGAGTGACACATACCATGATACCCATACTCATTACCTCATGGACCAATACTTACTGCTACTTCAGGACCAGGCTGGTGGGATAGATGTTGCTACTGTTGATAGATGGGTTGCACTGAAGAAACGATGGGCCCTCCAGGGCCATACTGAAGTCATATGGCTCCTAGTACTCCATGTCTAGGACTTGTGGGCCTTGAGACATGATATCCTTAGTTATACCTATGATAGGGGATAACACACATTACTAAGTGTTGCATGCACTTTATTGAGTGTCGTAAATGTTGACACCATGACTAAATGTTGGTTGTGCTCCCTAAGACATGGTGTCAATGAGAAAACATTGAGAAAAAGTCAAAACCTAACCACTTTCCCTAAGTTTTGAGCCTGGTTTGAGCACTAATGCCCCCATTCCCATGTATATGGAGTGTTAACAATCCCTAATCAACTATGTAGGGGTGTTAGTAACGCTATGTGGCCAGTGTTGGGGGAACGCTAGTCTTGTTAGAGAAACCCACCTTTTTCTATGGGCCAATCTCAAGATATTCTTGAGCAGTTGTGGTTGAGAGATGAATCATGAAATCGAGTCATCCATATTCCCTCCATTTTGGGTACTAAATTCTAACCTAATTAGTGAAGATCTCAACCATTCCCTTGAATTTTTATGGTGGTTAAGCCTCTCAATTTCTATATAAACAAGGCCATTCATGGGTAAATGGGGGGGGAGAGAATTCTGAAGAGTATGAAACCATTGTTCTTGTGAGATTCAAAGATAGTTAAGAAGAATTCTCATTATCATCAAGCGGTGTATAAAGGGGGTTGTAAAGGAGAATCTTGGAGGAAATCTTGCATCACATCAGCATGCCTGTAAGTATCCAATGTTTCTCTCACTAATACAACTTGGCATATTTCCTCATTCTTGTCTTGCTCAAGTTAATGCATGAATGTCTATACTTGTTAGCTTAGTTAGATTAGTTTTTAATCTAATGTTGCACAACAAGAAGATAAGGGTTATTTTTATTTTTGTGGGAAGATTGCAAGAGTGGTTTCTACGTTCAATAGTTGAATTGACATTGGAGAAGCAAGAAAAAACTACAGGAAAAAGGTTATATCTCATTTCCTTTCTCATTCTCTTTAAATTTCATGCATAAGTAGACAAGAAAGAGGTATTTTAGTGTCCACTTGTTCTCTTCTGTCCTAGACCAAAGAAAACCCAACTAGGGGGATTTCAACCTATCCACAGGGTGAAATTTCTCCCAAAAACCCCGAGCTGGGGCGTAAACTCCACCAGGGAAAAATGATTCCTAATTATTGAATAAGGTATGATAACAAAAAAATTGATCATTCCAAGGTACCCACTGCTGCAATTAGTCTACAGTCCCTCATTCCACACATGCATGTCCCACCCGAGGAAGTGTGCTCCTTCTCTGATTAACAATATTTCAATTGCCCCACTTCCCTTCCAAGGCTTGGACAACAGGTCGAATAGGAAGTCTAGAGCATTGCAACTAATTCCTAGTGCACCAAGGAACAATTCCCAACAAATCTCTCACTTGGAGAGATTTCTCATGGGCCTGACAACCCGCCTCTTAGACAATAAAACTCTCACCTGGAGAATATTCTCACGGGCCTGACAACCCGCCTCTTCGATACATCTAGTTTTTCCCAAGCACGGTGTTAAACAATAGAATACAATTCTCTCTCTCCCTTGAGAAATATCAGTCCGAAAAACATGAAGGAAAATGAATGAATATCGACAAAATACACTAAGGCCAGCAATATATTGCATGCATTAAATTGGACACTTTTCACCTTCAGAAATGGCTTTAGCCACTTGGTGACTCGTTCCCATCTCACAGAAACTTAGAATAAATAATTATCCATAAATTACACTTTTTGGAAATATTAATAAAATATTCCCTTGGACTTAAGCCCCCTTGGCTTAGCCCCTTCCTAAAATATAAACCCTTTTTTCGATGGATTTTATCCCCCCGTCCCTTTTCATTTGATTCAATCTACGTGCAGTGATGTGATATTATTAATAACTTGGCTGTGATTACATTTTACAAGAATAGGCGCACTGGCCTTTTTTCATTCTGTATCACTAGCCTCATAAACCCACAGGCTCTCCGGCCTCAGTACACATGCATAAAAATATATGTATGACTTGGTCATCCTCGTGCACTTACTCAAGTGAAAACAACACTATGGAATGTTCACACTCTTTCTTTGACAAACAAGCCCCACACACTACTCAAGTGCACACAGAATCAAAACTTGATGCCAATGACTCACCAACCTATATGTACAATTACATTTACACTTGGTACCAACATCTCACCAAACTATATGCAAAATTAAAAATGGGGTACTGATTAGGGACATTACATTCCCCTCCCCCTTATTTATGCATTATTATCAGTGCATTACATACACATGTATATACAAATCTTCAAAAAATTTCAAAAAGATGAGGATACTCTGCCCACATAACATCTTCATGCTCCCAAGTTGCATCGTTAAGACCGTGTTAGGTCCATTGGACATTTAATAACTCCATGACTGAATTCCATAGCTATTTTATTTTGTGATCCAATATACGAACCGATTGTACTAAAAAATTAGCCTCTGGCTCCACTCGAATCACATTCCAATCAATAATATGATTAGCATCAAGTATGTACTTTTTAAGAAATGATACATGGAAAACATTATGAATACACAAGGATGCATGAAATACACGCATATATGCGATAGGATAAATCCTCTCTAGGATTTCAAATGGCACACAATAACATGCGACCAACTTAGAACAATTTTCCAACTTCAGGGAGTTGCGTCTGGATTTTACTTTCAAAAACACGTGGTCACCCACTTTAAACTCCATGTAGTTTTCGCCTTTATTTGTGCATCTTTTTTGTCTTTCTTGGACAACCTTTAAATTATGCCTTATCTTCACCACCTTCTCTTCCATTTCTCAAAGAAAATTTGGCCCAACCACTATGTGGTCTACTGGTTTGTCCCAAATCATTGGAGTGTTTCACTTTCTACCATAAAGTGCCTCAAATGGGCTCATCTTTAGAGATGATTGATATCCATTATTGTTGATCTAGATTATTTTTGGCACAAAATGAGAGCAAAGATATAATAAAGAAATGTACAGAGATATCTTGGATATCCAATAATATAACAAAAATGTATCATAGATGCAATCATAAACATAGAGATATAGTAATACACAATTTTCTATTAATGAGCGAAAAATGTTCAAACACTATAAAAATACAGAGTGAAAGACTCGCTAGAATGGTGGCAGCTTATCTCTGAGAAGAGATGTGTCTGCTATTCGCATTCACAAGAAGATGATTTTACAATGAGGCTCCAAAGGCCTTTTTATCATAAATAAAATCCAAAACCCTAACCTCGGAAGATGAAAATCCAACAGTTTTGTGGACCTCATTTTGGGTAGTTTGGTGTATCAACTTCCCGGGGGTGTAACTTTGGCATACAATCTCTGTTTGGGGCGCATGATAGCTCACTGGAAAGGTATAGTTGAGGAGATTCATTTTTGGGGATCAATAAAAGACTTTGGCCATCATTGAGAATATTGATCCTGAAAAACCTTCATTTAGGCCCTCAAAATGGCCTCGGAAGTTAAAAACTGCTAAAAATAGTAAATTTCAAAAATTGTCAAAAAATTGTTTTGAGCTAGTTGGAAAAGGTGGGTGGCCACCAATATCCACCTAGATATGTAATCAAAATATACCAAGTGAAGGTAGTATTCTCATTTTGATGGTTTATCCATCACATACATTCTGAGCATATCTTCAATCACTTGATTTACCCTCTTTGTTTGTTTGTCTGACTCAGAGTGATATGTTGTGATAAAGTTCATATTTGTCGCAAATCCTTTGAATAACCCTTTCCAAAATTTCGACGTGAACTTAGGATCTCTTTTAAACACAATTGTTTGATCCAGATTATTTTTGGCACGAAATGAGAGAGGAGATATAACATAGAAATATTCAAAGATATTGCAAGAGAGACAACAATATAACAAATATATAGCGGAAATATAACAAGAGCCATAGATATACAGTAATACATGATTTATATTAATGAAAGAAATGCACAGAGACTGTAAAAGTACAGAGTGAAAGACTCACTAGAATGGTGGTAGCTTATATTTGAGAAGAGATGTGACAGCTACTCGCATCCGTTAGAATATGATTATTACAATGAGCCTCTAAGGGTCTTTTTAACATAAGTAAAATCCAAAGCCCTAACCTCGGAAGATGAAAAGCCAAAAGGTTTGTGGGCCTCGAAGAGGGTAGTTGATATGTCAACTTCCCAAGGGCGTAACTTTTGCATACAATCTCCGTTTGGGGCGCTCAATAGCTCGTTGGAAAGATCTATCTGAGAACTACAACTTTTGGGTGAGAAACATGATCTATGATCCATGTTGCTTCCAATTTTATCAAAAAACATCGTTTAGGGCCTCAAAATGGCCCCGAAAGTTAAAAACTGCTAAAAATAGTAAATTACCAAAATTGTCAAAAACATGTTTTGGGCCAATTGGAGAAGGTGGGCAGCCACCGATATCCACTTGGATCAATCCTCCCTCCTTAGAAAGCAATGGTCTCCATTGCATTGAGTTCTCAGGGGAGAGGGGAAAGTGATTGCTGAATTTGAATCTTGGTGAGTTTCTTTCCTTGTTGGAACCATCGCACTGCTTGGTTTGTTGAAGGTCCTCACGAACCTGTCGCTGGAAGGGTTGGACCTTTTTAACCAGTCTGGCTACATGAGATGACTGTGTGCAGAAGGAATCTTTGTGCTTTGCTGCAACCTTGTTGACCTGCTTCTGGTGGATAGAAGGTGCTTGGGCCGAGGCTGTAGTGGTTGCAGTATCCTTTTGTTCCCCTTTTGAACAGATTGTGGAGAAGATGAATTTCATAGCATGAGATACTACTTTGCAGCATTGTTTAGGTGGGGCAGTAGTTGGAACTACCTCTGGTATCCTGTAGAGATGACTCCCCAGAGTAATAATGACACTAGGGGGCCGAGACTCATAGATAACATGGCGTTTCCACATATATGGCTGGCCCAAGAGAACATCACAGACATCCAGTGGGGAAACATCACATAATACATCATCCTTGAAGGGTTGGATGTCGTATGACAATCGACACTACTGGCTAACATGAAGATCTCGTCCTTGGCGAAGCCACCCGATGCTGTATGGTTGCAGGTGTGGTGTTGTTGACAATCCCAACTGTTTGATGACCTCTGCTGAGATGAGGTTCTTCTGGCTTCTGCTATCAACAATAAAATGCAACGGGGTTCCCTTCACCCACATCTGTGAATGAAAAAGGTGCTCCCCCTCTTTTGGATCTGTTGGTTCTTCTGGTTGAATTGTTGCGGTCATGAGAATAACAATGGGGTCTGCGTTGATGATCTGTCTTTTACCAGTATTTTCAGAATCAGATTCTGAATTAGGGTTTGGCTCCTTGTCTTTGATCTCGACCACCAATGACTATTTTGAGTGACATTCATCGGTGTTGTGCCAGGGGATTTTGTGGAAATCTCACCATTTTCCGGTGTCCTTCTTTGTCTTCCTGTGCCCCTTCTTTTCCTGTGGCTTGGACTGGTTTTTGGGAGACTGTTTGTTAGGGCCGTCTTTGTCATACTTTGGTTGTTGCAGATTTGTAGACCCAAACTCCCATTTGTTCTGGTGCTTAAATTTCTACTTGATTTTAACAGCATATCGATAAGCAGCATTGAGTGATGAGATGTCTAGAAAATCCATTTCAATTTGGATGTATCTATGTAGAGCCCCACGGTATTTTAGAACCAAATGTCATTCAGAGTCTTTGATACCCAACTTGGTGTGCAAGGTATGGAAGGTATTGGTGAAATCTAGAACTACTTGGCCCCTCTCTTGCCGCAGTGTGGTCCATCTCATGTACTGGTCCTCATAGTTTCTAACAGGGTAGTACTGTTCCTTTACCGCATCCACAAAAAAATTCCAAGTGGGCTCGACCCCATATATTCCAAACTCCTCTGTGGAACTCTACTCCCAGTAAGTTTCCCACCAATGTTTGACATGGGGGAGAGCCTTAAGGAGTGTGAAGGTGATCTTTTCCTTGTTGGAAAAATTATGAATAGAGAAATAACCTTCTAGCAGATTTAACCATTTATCTAGGGCATCTGCATCTATTTGACCTTCAAATACAAGAATATAAAAATTAACCTATACCTTGAAAGGTGAGGTTCCTCCAAAGTGGCCGCTTGATGAATATGTTCCTGATGCTATCAGGAGGCATTGAAGGATGTGGGAAAAATTATTCATCATTTCGTCCCTTTGTCGTGTGAGAACTTTCTCAAGCAACAGACTGATAGGATCATCTGCTCCATCATTTTTTTTTGTTCTGCCATTGAGGGTTTCTTGGGTGTGTGAGAGCGGTTGTCCTCAAGAGAGACAAGCTCGAGACCCAACTTGCTATACTCAGACCTCATCGGGGACATGCACTGAAAACGTTCAAGAGCAGTCTGCTCTGATACCACTGATTCAGATTATTTTTGGCACGAAATGAGAGTGGAGATATAACATAGAAATATTCAAAGATATTGCAAGAGAGACAACAATATAACAAAGATATAGTGGAAATATAACAAGAGCCACAGATATACAGTAATACACGATTTCTATTAATGAAATAAATGTATAGAGACTGTAAAAGTACAGAGTGAAAGACTCGCTAGAATGGTGGTAACTTATCTCTGAGAAAAGATGTGATGGCTACTAGCATCCGTGAGAAGATGATTATTACAATGAGGCTCTAAGGGCCTTTTTAACATAAGTAAAATCCAAAACCCTAACCCCGGAAGATGAAAAGCCAAAAGGTTTGTGGGCCCCGATGGGGGTAGTTGATACGTCAACTTCCCAGG
>WSFP011412767.1:0-24276 GCA_009831015.1 Picea engelmannii | reverse complement strand
TACTAAAGTATACATTTAAATTCTTGGACCAATATCGACTAAGTAACAATTAATAAGCTTTTGGGACATATACTACAATGATGTCAATCACTTGAACAAATTTTGGTTGTGTCACCATCCTGATCATGACATCCTTGAGTTCTCCCATAACTTTCACCTGGGTTCTGTCTAGTTGTATCACATGTTTATCACTTTTGAGAAGGATTGCGTTTAGTTTTTTGCATATAGACAATGGAATAACATTAGAGGATTCCCCTGATTCAACAAAAAAATTGTGGAGGTTTCTGTTGAAGACTTCAAATGTCAAGAGGAACAGTGGGAATAAAGGATTTCCCTCATCTTCAAAGCAAGCATTCATAGTTGGTTTATTTCTTAGATATGAGAGTGCTGGATTTTCTCCTTGGGTAGTTCTTGTTGTATGATTTTCTAACGAATTCAATGATTGTAGCATAATGTCCTTTTGCAGGGAGATTCTACACATGTCCATGACCGATATATTAGCCTTCAATTTTTTCAAATCTTCTACTATGTTGTATTCTAGATTGGGCGATTCTCGAGTATGGATATTTGTAGGATTTATTTGGGAGACACAATATTCTTTTAGGTGATCGACTGTTTTTTTTCCTCTTGAAGTGTGGGCCACAGTAAGGTGATTTGAGAACGACTGACTCCTACTTCTCGTTTGCACAACCAAGACCTCTGCGGGTGGTTCTTGAACCTCAAATAGATCATCAAAAGGCATTGGTAGGTCAGGGTCCCATATCAGCATGGTTATTTCTTCTAGTGAGTCAAATTCTTCATGTTCAACAATATTCATAGCTGAGTCGCTTGATTTTTTGGTAAGGGAAACCTCATCTAGAAACCAATTAGCCATCAAATTCATGTCATGCACCCATTGTGGGAAATCTTTTTCATAATGTTTCTCTTGGTGATAGGTACAGAAAGAGTCGGATGCTACATTTCCTAGATCGTTGTTTAAGTTGGATGGGGGAGGTTCATTGCTTTGAATGGTGGATTTCTTTTAAAAAAGGGTTTATAGTGCCTTTGATTTGGGTTTCCTTTCCCTACACTTATTTTCATGTCTATGATTTTGTTTGACAACTTCTTTACCATGTGTTGTAGGTATTTTATGTCTCCACTTCCTTTTTCGGGACCTTGTTTTGTTTGTTTCCATAGGGGTCTAGTAAACAAGAGTCCTCTCCTGGGAGGAGGTTGAACTTTCTTCTTAACTAACGAGACCTGGCCTTCTTTACATCCCTCCATTTAAAATTCTATTGTTTTGGCTTCCTCAACATTCTTAGCTAAGGTTTTTTTGGCAACCCTCTTCACAAACATGGAAAAGGAAGATGGGAGCGCATTAGCGTATACTTCGATTTGCAGCTCATGAGTGGGTTTAGATTCAGGTTGAAATTTGTTTAGGATAGTGGTGAATCATTGATTGAAGTCTTTAACCTTGTCCTTTGAACTCATGGTGGCGGCGAACAACTTAGCCATCAAAGCTCTTGTAGTGGGTTCTTCTACAAATTTATCTAGAAAATCCTTTTGAAACTTCATCCAACTAGTTGTAGACCCTACAGGAAAGTTAAAATACCACGTGGAGGTCGAATTCTCAAAATTATCGGGGACAATCCTGCATATTACGTCTTCATGTTGGACATTCATTAGTCTAATAGATAGTATGAATTTTTTGATATGGTCTTCAGGAAATCCTGAGGTTTCAGGGTCAAATTTAGGGAGTAACTTTTCTGGATGTCAGGGAAGGTTATGTACTCATCCAGGGACTGCCAAAGAACCTATGGCCAACCATGGTTGATTATTCTGAGGTGGGTTTCCCCTTTATTCATTATTCTTGTTGTTATCTTCCATGTCGTCTAACTCCAAAACTAAGCGTTCTGAGTTAAACCATTCCTCGTTAGAAAAATTGTCAGGCTCATAAAAATTACCAGCTGGTGTTTCGAGGATTATATTAAGGGGATGTTTGATTTAGCTAAGGGAGAAATTTACCATGTCTTCTACTGTGTGAACAAAAACCTGGTCGGGGGTGTCGACCACTGGTCTACTTACTTGTTTTCTTTGAGGAAGTAATGGAGCTAAGGGTAGGGATCCGATATTTTGGGCCTAAGATCTTGTGATTATTCTGAACTAGTTCTACTCCTCGTGGGGAAGAGCGTAAGGTATTTCAGGGAATAATTTTTCTTCCTCTTGTTGGTGTGAGTTACTCGTTTAAGGGGTACTCAGTGTGTGTGGGTTTTCTTGAGAATGACTAGCCATGCATGTGGTATATTTTGAATCTACAGGCTGTGTGAAATGTTATATAAAAAATATTTCCAGCCATTCATTCTTCTGGCCCTCCTTCTAGCACCAATTCTGTTGAGGGTTCCTAAATCCCTTTAACTCAACAACAGGAACCAAACCTGCCATCGAGGCCCAATTAGACTCTGTAGCATTTGATAGTGGAATGGTTCTCTAGATATTGTGATCCAACAAATTAATCGACGGACTTTATGTAGTGATTGACAAGATATCTTCTCGCGGAAAATCCTCCTTCAGCTTGAATGTTCTCTTTTTTTTTTTTTTCTCTTATAGGCGGGTCTGATACAAGAAATGTGTTGGTATAAACCAGTTGAGTAACAAAGGGGAAAAAATTAACTACTGAATAAGGCTAAGGTAAGGATAACCCTCATGCTCAAGCATGTAGACAATGATTCTTACACCTACAACAAGCCTAGTAATAATACATCAACTTGCTAGTATTCCAATTGATGAGTGTTCTATATGCACTAAATCCCTCGATTAAATTGTCAATCAGAGGTAAGTAAACTTAGAGTTGTAGCACTGTATGTGCCAAGGCAGAAAATCTAGAGGAAGTATGATCTGACTAAGGAGATGATCTAACTAAGGATTAATCTATTTAAGCCAGGACTATCAATTAGAAAATCTTATTAAATAACTTGAACTATGTACCCTAAACAACTTTAAACAATGGATCGATGGATTATTACTAAAGAAGAAAATCAAAACCCTACTTTGAACAAGTTAACCTATTTAATATAAATAATTTATTCAATCTATTCAATTTAATGAGCAAAAAAATAACAAGTTAATATATTCAATCTATTCAATCTAATGAGCATTAGCAACTAAGCAAGTAAGAAATCAAACAACTAACCTATTAAAACTTATTCAGCAAGTAAACCTATCAAAACTATTCATAAATTAAACTCATCAAAACTATTCAACAAGTAAACTCTATTCTTAAGAAAAAACTCATAATCATCTCTAATCTACAAAGGGAAAATCTTAACCTACTTACTCAAAAGCATCATCACTGTATTAAAAAATTAATCAAAAACTATTCTTAATTTGCAATAACAAGAAACTCAATGTTATCCACAATTTTGGTCATCGTGATGATGTTATGATGATGGAAAATCAAGATCTTCACTAAGAACACTTTCCTGAGAAAAGTTACCTTTGTCTGCTTCCAAAAATCATGCTTTTAAAGGAGGTTCGCAGGCTACTTATATATTTTCCTACGAGAATGCCTGATTCTCGCAGGCTGCATTAAGCTAGGGTGCGAGGGGTTCACACTGTACCTAACTATTAGGGTGTGCACATTTTCTAAAGGAAGAAAAAGACAAAGTTCTTGAGCCTTCTAGAAGGGAATCTTCGAGAAGGGTGAGTTGGCATTCGAATGGTTATCTAAGTACTGGCTTTCCTGATATCTTGGGATCATTTCCTATCCAAGTAACTAATCCATTCTCTCTTATAAATTGAGAGGAATGCTCATGGAAGGGGTTAAGCAGAAAGATAGTAAGAGATTTATTGGAGAACTAGTGCAAGATTGTATGAAGGACTGATGCTACAACAGCTAGAGACACCAGCAAGGTCATCAAAAGTAGTTGATTTTCTTCATGCATGAGCAAGTGTGTGTGTCAGAGCTAGGAACCATCGAAAGGAGATATACAACATCAAGGCTCAGGTTGTAAGTCTTTCTTTCTATCAATTTAATACAGTAATATGTCCCTTTCCCATAAAGCCAACGTCACTTTATTACATAACTCCTTGATCATATGTATAGATTACCTATTGAATATATTGAATTGTCTTCACTTCGATTGGTTTGTACTATTGTGGTCTTGGCGGTGCAAGAGCATTGGAGCAGAATTGGTACAACAGAGACCCAAGGAAGCATTCATAAGGTATGTACATGATCCTTGCTTTCTAGTTCATTCAATAGTATAAATCTAGGGAAAGAGTATTATTCTGTCCTGCTTTGTTCTAGATCCAGGTGGATCTAGGGAGATTGGTTTGTGTCCGCACTTACGGATTAATCCTGAAACACTCAAAGATGATGATTATGTCTTCGGTGCCTAATAAAATCACGATGGCATCTGACGATTAGTGATAATTCAATAGGAATTAATTCAATATTGAATTCTATGGAGAAATGAAAAGTGTGAATCAAGCAATCTAACAAAAGCTTTGCCATCATAGAAGAAACATTAAATATCCTAAAAATCCATGTGATCTCTCAATTTCATGCGTCAATCATCAATGATAAGAAAACACTATTATACTTAATTCAAATTCACTCTTATGCTAACTCAAGTAAATTTACAAAACTATAAACTTATGACTAAACATTTAATTCAAATTCAAACTTCTAATTATAATCACAACTCGAATCTAGAACTAAGATTTCATAAGTTAAACTAAGCTAATCCTATTATTAAAAACTCAGATTTCAAACTAGAATGCTTGTAAAAAAACATAATCCAAAACCTACTTCTATTCTAGCACACTAAAACAAGATTTATAAGAAAAGAGTTCATGAAAGCATAAATAAAATTGAGAATTAAATCAACTAATGAAACTTGCAATTATTGATCCATCGAAACGTGCAAAAGAGGCTCTGTCTTAAGCTAATACTTTGTTCTACATACTACTATGTTTCAACCTGCAAAAATCAATTTAACTTTTAACACTCCAACAAAGTTATTAGCTTGCAAGCCAGTCATTTAGAAATAAAAGACGTGGCATAATAGATAACTATCTCCTACAAGCAACCTGCAAAAGAGGAATTAAACAATTAAATTGTAAACAGTAAATACAACATGTAGAATTACAAAATACATATAACAGAGAAATAAAATGAATTATAACTATAGAACTGAAATACACAATCTATCTATCTAAGTATTCACCCAGACCATTGGTGCCCCCCCCAGCAGATCGCAGTTACTCCTCAAGAACAAATCACAAGCTCAATGAACACAGTTATGTCATTAAATTAAATAAATACAGTCTAAACACAAGTTTGCAGAGATGTCTCAATTATACAACGAAATGTATTCTAACAATTCTTGTCTTTGGTCTAGCCACTACTAGTGGTATTTATAATTATTACAATTCAAGAGGTCGACCACTGGAAGGGTCAACCTCCTCTAAAATTGGTAAATCCCATGAAATGTGCTCTAAAAACCTTTGGCTTCTATAAATTGAACGAGCCACTCAACGATCGACATAACTGCTTAATCTGAGATGTCAAGAGCTTAGTAGTTGGAGGCCATGAGGGGGCACAAAACCAAGGTCTTCGATTCTCCCAGGACAGGACGCCAATATGCCAACTACCAACTTGCCTATGCTCCAAGTGTTAGATCACGTGCCAGATGTAGTGTCGGATGAAGTACCAGATTGGGTGCTGGATGAAGTGTTGAATGAGCTACCAGATGGAAAATTTCATTGCAAATTCTCCCTATGACACACAGATCACGGATTAAATCCTCATAATCATCAAATCAAACTAAATCTAACTCAAAACCATTACAAAACATCAATTGTTCATACCTGTTATAAATCCATGATGAATTGATACAAAATCCTTCAAAATATTCTTCAAAATGGTTACTAACACATATAATACCGGTGAAAAAATGATTTAATCATCATCACAAAACAATAAAAACACAACCCCAACATTACCCCCACGCCTAAGGATTTGCAGGTCCCACTGCAAACAAAAATGAATTACCCGATATGACTAGACTTGCTAAGAATGGGATGGATTAGCTTAAGAAGCTTCTTACCCTGAAGACTTTGTCTTGGCCCTCTTGTGGTGTTTCAATTGTGCATGGAGGCTACGATTGTCATTGGTCATTTGATCAACCAATATTTGGAGGGAATTCACTTTTTCTTGTAATACTGCATTATAAAGGTGGAGATGCCTATCCATGGTCTTTATCTCTTCCAACTGTTGCAACAGTTGAACATTTTTCTGTTGTAATATTTCAATGATTGGAGTATGATCAGATATCTCAGAGACAGGATTGGATCCCCTGAAGGATGTAGAGAGTCTATCAGCTTTGGGATCTGGTGTAGGTATATGGGAGGTAGGAGTAACAAAGGGTTTATGAGAGGGAATGGGCTTAGATTTTACTTCTTTATCAGTCTCCAACTCTTCTACAGAAACTTCCCTAAGTATTTTATGGGGTTTTCGAGATCGAAAGATAATTGGATAGGATATGAAGTGCTTTGGTGTTTTACATTAGGCTTCCTACTTGCATTCTAGGTACTTTTTCGAAAAGATACTCCTTTGAATCGATTGGATCCTCTTCTATTCGTAGGGACTATAGGGATATCTTTTTGAAGTGCCTCCTATAACTTGTTGGGTGCAAGTTCAATATATTTTGAGGGCATTGGAGAATTATCAATGGGATTTTTAGTCTTCTTGCCCAATAAGGCTATAGGGGTATTAACAAGTTTCTTGGTCTTTTTTTCAGGAAGAGAGATAAATTGAGTATGAGGGTTTGGAGTATTTGGAGGATGAGGTTTGGATGGAGTAATAGTCCCTAACTCAAGTGATTTCTTGTTGGTCTTGATTGTGAGATGGGGGTTTGAAAATTGATAAATGAATTCATCCCATGTCTTCCCCTATTTTGTCAACTCGTATATGACAAGAAATTTGATGAGGCAATGGTGGAATAGACTGTTATGGGGATTGGCCACATTCTTTTGTACTTGGGAAGACATATTCTCAAGAATTTTCAAGAAGTAAAAATGAAAATTCATTGGCTTGTTAAATTGGAAATGAGCTAACAAATAGAAATGGCAAGATTTAAAAACAGAGTATCTACCTTCACAAGTGATAATTTTTGTGATGACAATCAAGGGATTAATCAATTCCTATTTAATCCAATATTTGGAGTACTCCTTATCTCCAAAAACATTCTGAAACTTAGGCTTAAAAAAATTGTCGTAGCTTGGCCATGGCAATTGGTGGTGCTTAAACCAACGATATCCAACCCCTGGAAGCTTCATGGCTGAGGAAATTGAATCCCCATAGACCAAGAAGGCTAAATAACCCATGTGCACCATCCTCCTATCCGATCTGAGGGAAAATTGCAATGAAATTCCATCATTGCGGCCCTTAAGACAGGCCAAGAACAGTCCCCACCCTGCGCGAAGGAAGACCTCCCTACACTGTGCAAATTTGGGGATAGCCAAGAGGTTGACGTAGGAGGAAGGCTCATATCATTTGGGCATGGTTACAGTGCAGAGGATGAGCATAGGAGTGGAATTGGACAGAGGAGAAAATTTGGATAGAGGACGAGCACAATTGGGTAGAGGATGAGCACAACACAACAAACATGCATGAATGAAATAACAATTTGTAGCTAACCCTCCAATTTTGAATGTGCTCAAGGTGGAAACAATTGAATTTGTTGATGAATTCATCACACACGAGTTTCCATGTGCGACTATCATTATGCCGATTTTGAATTCGAAGGGTGTCCTTTGGAGGAAATTGTAATGATGAGAGAATTAGATCATAACAATGTATTTATAGATTGTATCGTTTAACTATTAAATTCCATTAAATCTATCTCATCATACAACTGAATAGTCATATTAATTAAAATGATTCCTAGTTACCTGAAATCATGGTCACTTACTTTGTGTGTGCACCTCATCCGATCCTTCATATGGCGCGTCATCCAGTCATCCACATGGCACCCCATATGGTCTTCTAAATGGAATTCCATACGACACTCCACATGGCACTCCATAAGGTACTCCTGTGCAAAATGGAATTTGTTAATCCTGTAATGGATGTTTTATCCATAACACTTAGTCTTAAACACTTTTCACAGTTATAGTGAACAGGAGCAAAGACAGGATAAGAATGTTCCACTATTACTTATTTTTCCATCATGCTCGCACATTATAACAATTTGTTCATCTGTCTCAAGGAATGTAATAACAAGTCTGTAGTGAATAGTCTGTAAACAAAAACCAGTTAAGTGGTGTGTTGAGGAAATATACAACATGTTTATAATACACAGTGAGTTTAGCATTTCAATAAAAAATAATTGTTGATATAATAGCCCATATCATGAAAACAATATACATAAATTTTTACAAATATTCTACTTCTTCTTCTCATGGATTATAGATAAGCAACATTGTCATTTGTCAGCTCATGAAACCCCTCCCCCACTCCTAAGTATTGTGACACCTCACAATAAAAAATATAGGAAACCAGTCAATTCTCCCAATAGCTGAAGATTTACAACTTGTTAAGTGTAGAGATAAATTTCACATATCGATCCTACGAGACAGTTAGAATATGGCCCCACCTATAGGATAGAATATCCTACATATAGTTAAGAAGAGGTTGGCGAGAGAGTTTCAATATAGTCTCAAAGTTAGTTCCCAATGGAAGATTTATGGAGTTCATTAACCTTAGATTAACCATACATCTTGTTATCTTTTCCTACAAGTAATGTCGTACATTAGGAGAAGTTTAAGATTTAGGAATTTCTTATTATTTTTTGTCATATTATCATCCTCGCTAGGTAGAATGCTACGCTTCTAGCAAGCTTGTTCATTACTCTAGCAGGTTTACCTAGTCACACCACAGGCTGATACCCACTTCCAATAGATCAGTTTAGTATCCCAACGGGTTAGCCTCTTACACCCTCAAATACTAGCCCACCGTATTTTAAGATTTTAATATAAAGATTTCTTTGTGCAAGAAGGTGGGGGGACAACTCTGATTTTTTTTTTTTTTCTCTTTTCTTATCTTTTTTAGATTGAGATGGTATTTATGTTAGAGGATGACTCTCCTTTGTGTATTCCTTAGAGATTGTCCCGATGTAAGGGGTACTTAAGTGGATGTAGCCTATCTAGAGATATGATATAATAAAGAATTTTTAGTGTGTAGTGAATGGTGCCATTGGGAAAGAACAAAAAGGTATCTTTAGGCTCAACTCATTTTTTTTTAGTTATTGTGATGTTTCCATGGCTAACCACTAATCATACCTCTTTGTTACTCTTTAATAAAGATACTCTTCTCACTTACTCAGGGTTCTTGGGGAAACCGTATGAGTGACCTCTAAGTTTGATGGTTATAGTATCACTTCTTTATATCCTCTAGTGGTGAAGGTTTAAGAGTAACTTCCATTAAATATGCCTTGAGAAAAAGAAGATGGAAATCTTTGTAAAAATATGGCTAATTACCGCAAGTCATTATTCAATTGATTCTTAATAGACAACAAGGTTTAAATATAGCAATATTTTTGAAGGAAAACACTTCCTTTATATCTCCTTGAAATTTTCTACTCCTGGTGAAATAAATACCTATAGAAATCTCTAGAATTATTTATCAACATACTTCAAAATTATTTACATATGTATAGTAAAAAATTCAGAAAAAACATTCAATAACAAGGAGGGAATTCCCATCTACTAAGGCCAATGCCTTGTCAGTTGACATTACCTATAGAAAATCTTGTTTGGAAATGGGTCTGTGATAAATTTTGAGTCGGTGTCCATTTACTACAAAGGAGACTTGTCCATCGTCAATTGTTTTGATTTTCATAGCCCCATTGTCATGCACGGTGACTACCTCGTAAGGACCCAACCACCAAGTGGTAAGTTTGCCTTTGAAGGTTTTAAATTGGGAGTCAAACAACAAAGCCCAATCACTAGGTTAGAAGTGTTTCTTCTTAATAAACTTGTCATTCCACTTGCTCCTCTAGTTTTGGACTAATATTGTTTGTTGGATAGCATCTTTCCTGATCTCATGCAACTCGTTTAATTGTAGGGCTCATTGTTTCTAAGCTTCATCTAAGTTTAATCCCAATTTTGCGTCAATACATAAGGTTCTTACTTGGAATTATATTGGTATAAGTACTTGTTTCCCATCCACTAGCTCATAATGGGTATGCCTAGTGGTGTTTCTCTAGGTGGTACAATATGCCCACAAAGCCTCTGGAGCCCTATCAGCCCAATCCCAATGATGCAATTGAACAGTCTTGGTTAAGATATCTTCCAGAACCTTGTTTGTGGACTCTGGCTGACCATTAGCTTTTGGGTGACATGGAGAAGACTTGCAGTGTTTGATCCCATATTTCTCCGTTAGTTCTCTCGTCAGCTTGGAAGTGAATTGAATGACTTGGTCTGTAACAATTTCATGAGGAACACCAAAGAAGGAGAATATGTCTGCATAAATGAATTTGACAACATATTTTTCAGTATCCATGAATAGGGATTCTACTTCTACCCACTTGGTGACATAATCTGTACAAACCAAAATATAATTTTTCTTATGATCCATGGGTGAAATTGGTCCTACAAATTGAAGGGCCCATTTCTCGAAAGGTTCAATTATAACTTGGGTAGGCAAGGGAATTTCATCAGCTGATGTGGGTATTCCTATCCTTTGACAACTATCGCAACTCTTCACATACTTGGCAACATCCTTGAAGATGTTAGGTCAATAGTAACCTGAATGTAACACCTTATATGTTGTACGTTTGTCAAACAAATAGCCACCACATGGTCTATCATGACAACTTCGTAGGATTTCTGGTATCTCATCTTCTCTGACACATCTACGAATAATCAAGTCTAGACCAGTAGGAAAAATTTCATGGCCAACCCAAGAGTAATTGGCACTCTACATAATAATTCTACACTTTTCATGAAGTGAAAAATGAGATGGTAACTTCCTAGTAGCCAAATAGTTTGTCATATCTACAAACCATGGGGTATTTACAGAGAGGGAAAAAAGTTGCTCGTCTGGGAAAATATCATCAACAAGAATATTGTCATCCTCATTTTTTATGCGTGAAATAAAATTATCTACTAAATTCTCTTTTCCAGGTCGATCAAGGACAATGATATTGAACTCTTGCAATAGCAGGAGCCACCTAGTCACTCGGCCATTAGTAATGGGTTTATTCATGAGAAATATAATGGCAGAGTAATATTTATGTACAAACACTTCGTAACCTATGATGCAGTGGAGAAACTTATTAATATCATGAACTACTGCCAAGAATTCCTTTTCAGTAACTCTATAGTTTAACTCGACAGGGGACAAGTTCTTTCTCACAAAATAAATGGCATAGGACTGATGGTCTTATTTCTTCCCTAATACTCCTCCTATTGCAGTATCTGAGGCATAAGTGGATATGTGAAATGGAAGAGCCCAATTGGCCCCCCTAAGAACTGGTGCTACAAACAACTTAGATTTCATATTTTCAAAGGTGGTTTGACACTGCTCAGTCCAAAGAAAATCAACATCCTTTATTAACAATCCAAACATTGGTGCATCAATCTTTGTGAAATTTTCAATAAATTGTTGGTAGTATTCGGCATGTCCAAGAAATATTTTCACCAATTTTTGAGTCTTGGGGGGTGGAAGTCTGACCATGACCTCAATATTAGGAGGATATACTTTAATCCCTTCAGATGAAATGTGATTTCCTAGAACCACTCCTTCAATCAACAACAGTTTAGATTTTTCGTGACTTGAGGACAGGTTCATTTCTTTGCATCTGATAAGGAATTTTTCTAAATTATCTAAGGCTTACTGGTAAGTATTTCCATATACTATAAAGTGATCCATGTATACCTCCACACAATCCAAATACTGTTTGCTGAAATGTAGCAGGAGCATTGCACAATCCAAATGGTAAGACCCTATAGGCATAGGTATCCCAAAGACAAGTGAAGGTAGTCTTTTCCTGATCCTTGGGTGCTATGAGAATTTGATTTTACCCGCTATATCCATCTAAAAGGGAGAAATATTTATTTCCTTATTGGGTATCCAAGACTTGGTCAATGAAAGGAAGAGGGAAATAATCCTTCAGAGTGGCCTTATTCAACTCTCAAAAATCAGCACAAATTCTCCATTTCCCAGTTATTTTCTTTGGAACCACTACAAGAGGGGATAGCCATTTACTGTTGAATATGGGGTAGATAAATCTGACATTCAATAAATTTTGTATCTCCTCTTTTACTATATCTTTGAGTGTCGGGTTCGTCCTTCTCTAGGGTTTCCTAACAAATGTTACTTCCCCCTGGGTATATATGTTATGGATGCATGTGTCAGGGTGTATACCCTTCATGTCAGTGTATTTCCAAACGAATGCCCCTAATTGTTCTTTAAGGACATTTACTAACTTATTTTTTTGGTCTGCATCTAGCCCATAATTTATATGTAGAAATTTACCTAGGATAATCTCGCAGGGCATGGTGTAAGATGTGGCAAACTGGTCTATTTCGAAGATAACGGATGTCAAAGACAAAATCGATGGGTCCAATTGTTCCTGAAATTATTCCCCAAACATGTACTCAAATTAGGGAAAAGATTGTGGAAAATCAACACATGTGATAGTAGAAATAAATTGGTTTAGCACATTTTCCGTTCTGTGCTCCTGAAGTGCCCAAGAATGATCACTTGGAAACACATGCTCTTCCCAGTCCTCATTATCATATGGACATTCAAGCCACCATAGATTCTCCATGATAGGTTGAGTTGGTGGATATATGGTGAGATTTTGTATAGATAATCCATTTGAGATGGTCATTTCTCCCTCCCTACAACCAATAAATGCATTGGTTGTGGCTAACCAAGGTATTCCTAAAATAATGGGATGCCATTGGTTAGGATCCTTTGAGTGGATGACAAGAAAATCTACTGGGTACTACCATGAGGCTAAAGTAACTATGATATCATCCAAAGTTCCTTCAGGTATAACCCTTGTCTTATCTGCTGATTCCAAAATAGTTGGGGTAGGTCTAAGAAGAGGTTTTAGTTGTAATTCCTCCAAGTTAGTAACAATCATAACACTAATGGATGCCCCTAGGTCTATGAGAGTGTTCCCTATGGAAACATCATTAATGGTTATGGTCACTACGGGGTTTTCTGGGCTCCCATATTTTGCGACCTTAGGCTGCTATGATATGTACTCAGAAAGTTCTCCTATCAAATGTACTATTAGAGGATCCTTCTGCTTCCTTCCTAGGTTCTTAATACACAATTCTTTGACCACCTTACTATAGATTGGAATTTCCTTAATGGCTTGTAGCAAGGGAATTTTGACACATATATTCTTCAAGTCATTCAATATGTCAAATTTCAGACAGGTGGTAGGTTTCTCGATCACTAATATTTCTGGATAAGGAGGGACCTTTGTAATTTGTGAAGGTTCATTTTAGGGAAGCTTGGGTTCTTGGTCCTTAGGGATGATAACATATTCCCACCTAGTGTCATACATGGGTTGTTTTGGGGTTTCCTCTTCTTCTTCTTTCCATATGACTATTGAAGGCCTCTTCCTATCTAGAAATTTTCCTGACCTTAGTTGAATCTCTTGTAATAGGACAGGATAAATAACATACATCAGGAAGGCCTGCATCTCAACATTGCGAAGATGTTGAGTGGGTTTATTATTGGGATTGGGAACTAGTTGCGCTGGTAATAATGTCAGTCTTGGGGAGCTTGAATTATGGTATTGTTGCAGTTGTTGTGGAATAGGAGGTGAAGGTGGTGGAACAAAACCTGACAGAAGCTGCGAGATGTTTGGTGGAAACTAAGTGTAAGGATGGTTGGGCATAGGGATTGGTGGAGCTTGAGGGTTCCCTTGGTTATGCCCTCCTCTCCATCCTTGAAGCCAAGGATGGTGATACTGTGTAGACCAGTTTTTCCAACTTCGTGAGTTCCACTATTGTGGTTGTTGATAATAGGGTGGAACTTGAGGTTGTACATCTGGGTATGTAAGTTGATTCCTAGGTTGCCATGGCCTCCTAGGTGCATAAGAGGACTCCCTAGGATCCCCACTTCTATAGATGGATAACAAACTGGGAAATGAAGAGAACCTTTCAGTTGAGTGGCCCTCAGTGAAGAAGCCACAAACTAAAATATTATCTAATGGGAATTCCCTTAAGGAATGCTTCCTCCTGCATATTGGGAAAAATATGCTCATTGCTACGTTTTCCTCCTCCAGATTCGTTTTAATATTTAGGGTGTCCAACTGGGAACCTATTGTACTTAAGATATCCATTTTGAAGTTCTTTAATAGGTTCCCTATCTCTACCCTTGTGATACCACCTGAACTAACTGGTTTTAAGTTTCTACTATAAGGATCCCGAACATTCTTCCATGTTTTATCTCTACTCCTTGAGTAATTCTTGCACATTTCACAGATTTTGGAAAATGGTTTATGGGAGATGTCACATGATGCCATTAGATTAAGTATCTATAGGTCTTCTTATGAAATCCATTTAAGGAACATATCCTGGACTGCATCATCTGGAAGGTCATGGTACTTAGATTTCTATGAGATATAAGAAAATCGTTCAATATAATCCTCGAGATTCTCGTCTTCTAACTGTTGGATTTTGAAAATATCATTACGAGAATCCTTGGACTTGTAGTAGTCATGGTATTTCTTAAGAAATATATTTTTCATGGCTTCCAAAGACCTAATCTTGGACTCTCCGAACCCCATGAACCATCTTAGTGGAGAGTCCTTGAGGGTGGAAGGAAAGAGTTTTAGTTTCTAGGCATCTTGTAAGTAATTGTAGCTTCTACACAAGATGTAAAACTCAAATAGGAAGGTATTCGGATCTTCACTGTTTTTACTATAAAAGGTGGGATGTGACAAGAGTGGAATGTTTTTCATACTGACATTCTGTTTGGTGTCCAAAATTGGAAATCTGAAGGTGGTTTCGGTTTGGTTTCCAGCTTCTTCCCCCTCCTTGTGTCTTACATGGTTGTGATCCTCCTGATCATCCATACTAGTTTGGTTTCCAAAAAGAGAGTACCTAAATGGTTTTATCCTTGAATATAACAAAGTATCCCAGGTTATTTTCTAAGAAAGGTATCCCTTTGATGGGAAGGTCTTCCTATTGCTTGGATGTTTGGGACTCTACTCGAGCCGATTGAGACTATTGGTGCCAAATATTTTGTTTCAACTTGGGAAACAATTGTATTGGCTGAACTACCAGACAAGGTATTCACCTATTCAGGGTCTATGATGTCTACAAAGTTAGGGTCTCCTGGTGGTGTTGAAAAAATAAATGTTGTGGTGGTTTGTTGTACGGAAGGCTCAAGTGGTCTTGCCTCCTGTCCCACTATTACTGATGCTTCAATTTTCTGTTCTATAGTGCTCCCTCTTTTAGTCTCTTCAGAGGCTTCTTTAGCTCTTTGGATTGAGCTAGCCCCTACTTTTCATTATCGGTCTATGGATTTTATGAGTGGATTTTTCCTTCCCCCAAAAAGGTCGGAAGGAACCTTGGTCGAAGAGTTTGGTTTGGTTTTAATGTACCTTCCCTTTGGGTCCCTAGGTTTGTTCATGAAAGTAAACAAAAAAGAAAAAAAAACATTGGGTTTGGGGGAACCTACTATAACATATGAATAGGTTCTTACCACTCATCTTAAAGTCCCCCCACCACCAAACTAATGATAAGGTTAAAAATTTTTCTATCTCCTAACTACTTCCTACCTTAAGACAACTCCCCGACAACAACGCCAAAAATCATGGGTGTTCTATATGCACTAAATCCCTCAATTAAATCGTCAACCTGTGGTAAGTAAACTTAGAGTTGTAGAACTGTATGTGCCAAGGAAGAAAAGCTAGAGGAAGTATGATCTAACTGAGGATATGGTCTAACTAAGGATTAATCTATTTAAGCAAGGACTATCAATTAACAAATCCTATTAAAGAACTTGAACTATGTACCCTAAGAAACTTTAAACAATGGATCAATGGATTATTACTAAGGAATCAAATCAAAACCCTACTTTGAACAAGTTAACCTAATTAATCTAAATAATCTATTCAATCTATTCAATTTAATGAGAAACAACAACATAAAGTTAATCTATTCAATCTAATGAGCATCAACAAGTAAGCAAGTAAGCAATCAAACAACTAACCTATTAAAACTTTTTCAGCAAGTAAACCTATCAAAACTATTCAGCAAGTAAACTCATCAAAACTATTCAACAATTAAACTCTATTCGAAGACAAAACTCATAATCATCTCTAATCTACAAAGGGAAAATCTTAACCTACTTAATCAAAAGCATCATGACTATATTAAAAAATTAATCAAAAACTATTCTTAATCTGCAATAACAAGAAACTCAAAGATGATGATTATGTCTTCAGTTCCTAATGACATCATGATGGCATATGATGATTAGTGATAATTCAAGAGGAATTAATTCAATATTGAATTCTATGGAGAAACGAAAATTGTGAATCAAGCAATCTAACGAAAGCTTTGCCATCATAGAAGAAACATTAAATATCCTGAAAATCCATGTGATCTCTCAATTTCATGCATCAATCATCGATGATAAGAAAAGACTATTATACTTAATTCAAATGAACTCTTATGCTAACTCAAGTAAATTCACAAAAATATAAACTTATGACTAAACACTTAATTCAAATTCAAACTTCTAATTATAATCACAACTCGAATCTAGAACTGAGATTTCATAAGTTAAACTAAGCTAATCTTATTATTAAAAACTCAGATTTCAAACTAGAATGCTTGTAAAAAAACATAATCCAAAACCTACTTCTATTATAGCACACTAAAACAAGATTGATAAGCAAAATAGATTCATGAAAGCATAACTAAAACTGAGAATTAAATCAACTAATAAAACTTGCAATTATTGATCCATTGAAATGTGCAAAAGAGGCTCTGTCTTAAACTAATACTTTGTTCTACATACTACTCTGTTTCAACCTACAGAAATCAATTTAAATTTTAATAGGCCAACAAAGTTAGTATCTTGCAAGCCATTCACTAAGAAACAAGAGACGCGTCATAATAGATAACTATCTCCTACAAGCAACCTGCAAAAGAGGAATTAAACAATTAAATTGTAAACAGTAAATACAGCGTGTAGAATTACAACATACAAATAACAGAGAAATATATTGAATTATAACTACACAACTGAAATACAAAATCTATCTATCTAAGTATTCACCTAGACCACTGGTGTCCCCCCAACAGTTCTTGGATAGTCCTCAACAACAAATCACAAGCTCAATCAACACAGTTCTGCCATTAAATTAAAAAAATGCATTCTAAACACAAGTTTGCAGAGATGTCTCAATTATACAACAAAATGTATTCTAACAATTCTTGTATTTGGTCTGGACACTACTAGTGGTATTTATAATGATTACAATTCGAGAGGTCGACCACTGGAAGGGTCAACCTCCTCTAAAAATGGTAAATCCCATTAAATGCGCTCTAACAACCTTTGGCTTCTAGAAACTGAACGAGCCACTCAGCGATCAACATAACTGCTTAATCTGAGATGTCAAGAGATCATTAGCTGGAGGCCACAAGGGGGAACAAAACCCAGGTTGTCAATTCTCCCAACACAAGCCACCAATACAGAAACTGCCAACTCTCCTATGCTCCAAGTGTTGGATCACGTGCCAGATACAGTGTTAGATGAAGTACCGGATCGGGTGTTGGATGAAGTGTCGAACGAGATACTGGATGGAAAATTTCATTGTGAATTCTCCCTATGACACACAGATCACGCATTAGAACCTCATAATCATCAAATTGAATTGAATCTAACTCAAAACCATTGAAAAACATCAATTGTGCATACCTGTTATAAAGCCATGATGAATTGATACAAAATCCTTTAAAAACTTCTTCAAAATGGTTACTAACACATATAATACCGGTGCAAAATGGATTCAATCATCATAAAAAAACAATCAAAAAATGAGCCCAACACCAATTATTGACTGAGATACAATTATCGAAAGAAAACATACATGCAATAAACGATGGCAAGAAAAATAGTTTCCTTAGCTCTAATCATTAATCACACATTAACACAACAATTTGTTTTACATCATTAGAGACAAGAATTATAAAAATATTGAATCAGATAACTTGTCAACAAATTCATAAACTCTTACTCATTACAACATCCATGCATGAGACAAAGTTGAAACTAATTCCTCCTTAGATCCAATCACAAATGCTTTTGATGAAAAACATAAACGTGTCTCTAGGCCTAAACATGACTTCTCAATTAAGATAGCTTCGAAATAGTTCTTTACAAATCCAAAAATGAGGGTCTTTGCAAAAACCATCGACCCTTTCTAACAGGTGGATCCTCTTATTTATAACAAATTATTAACTAAAAATAACTATCAAAAGTGCAATATAAGTAAAAAAAACATCACCACATGGCTCTTTCATCTCTCAGTCTTCTAAAAGCCATTAAATGGTTTAACTTGAGTGGATGACTCTTCTCATACTCTGACCATTTGACATAGAGTTCATCGCATGTGTTGGAATACGTGAATCTGTGTTGGTCCATTGGGGTCGAAAGGATCTCCTTTATTTCCACTACCCGTGCCCAACACTTGACTACTTTAGCACTTAATTGTTGTAACACTGTCTGAGCCTTGATCGGGTGCTCCATGAACTACTGTACTTGACCTGATGCCATGTTATCCATATTTTCTACCTCCACAGTCCATGATGGGCATTGTTATGTATGTAGTTTGACTATGTCATGCAATTCGACAAAGTCCCCAGGTGTTCCTTATTCTGGGAAACTGATGTCTCTCATCGCCTGATTGATCTTGGTCCAGCTCCTTTCACAATAGGCCCATTTCTCTTGGATCTCCTGATGAGGTTCTTGGGACATATTCACCCAGTATTCAACCGAATTACTTATACTGTCGATGTTGTTTTCCCTTGATACTCGAATTTCATTCTCTTCGGCGTCTTGACCCTTTTGAACCGCATTGATGTAATCAATTATTTCCATTGATGTTAGGGAACACCTGGTCATCAAGCGCCCTTACATTTGGGTCATTGTGTGGGATATAATCTGGTTATTCTTCCCTTCTAATCCTATTGAAGATATCCCCCCACTCTGGGAGTGCTACCTTGGATCCAATGCTTTCCTTTGTATCACCAAAGGCTGAAGGCTAGATGAAAACTTTTTTTATTACTTTCTTGATGACAGAATCCGGCCTAGGGGCATACTCTAATTGCCTCACAGTCCCTGGAGAAGAACCTTCGCCTGTCTTTGGTTGTTTTAGTTTTGGTGCGCTCGACGAGCATCTGGTGGTTAGATTTCTCGGCGACATTGTTCCTTCAACTTGAGTAGAGTTTTGAGACTGTGTAAAAAACTAGACGAACACATATAAATTATAACCAATGATTTGACAGACTTGGATACATACCTCTGAAGCTTTTTAAACCTAGTTTTTTATAATCACGAGGGTTAGTACAGTCTTCGATTTCTCATTTTTCTCCTTCGGACACTCTAAAATTATCTTACACGTAGAACAAATTTTTTCACAATGGTTCAAGAGATTTAAACAGGGAAGATCTTACCGTGTCGCATCAGCCATTCAATTCAGATTATGAGTGAAATTTCAATAAATCTGTCACTAAATGTTTAGAGGATTTAGAACTTAAATTCATCGTGGGTTGATGACGGAGGCATGGGTGGTGATGTGGTCTATCGGAAATTTCAAAAATGTTATTTTAATTGGTGCATGAGGTAGAAACTAATGCGGGATCGGGTATTAATTATCTCCTTAAATGTTCAAAATCCGATCGTATCTAACACTAAAAGCATCCCGCTGTTTCACTCTTTTAGTGGGTGGATCAAGGGTCGGGATTGTGCTATGAACATTTTAGTTGATATCCTCTTGCAAAATATCTGACGTTGATCGATCCTACTGTACAGTGCTGACGCAACAAAGCTGAATTGAGGGTGTGACTAGGACCTAGGCGACCAAGAATGACTTGGGATAGAACTAGATCGTACGACTGTCTTACCTAGTAAAGACACATGGCGTTCAATACCAGTGACTTAATTCACTCATATTAATCAGAGTTGGGACTTTCCTTAAGGTATTCATTCAAAAACCAAATCCTAGCTGGCTGATGCTGAAAAGTGTCAAGTATCGGTGATCGACGATAAACCTACCCAAGTGCTCTTGGTTTGGCTCCCTCAAAAAATTCCTGATTCTGAAAACGCATCGAGGATTGGAAAACGAGGATAAATTTATCGTGGTCAAAATGTTTGTTTTGATCCTTCTGGATTTTCCTTGATCCCGATAAAAAATGCATCGGACATTGACTATCGACGATTTCTTTTCGTCCTTTGTTAACTTCTGTCCTCCTTGTATCTTACCAATGCCAAAGTGGATCGGCTATATCTCGAGCCTTCATGTGAAAAAATTACGCAAACCAAAACTTCCTTCTGTCGATGTTGATGAATATCGATGCTTGGTGACTGTTGTTTTTCGAGTGGTTCCTTTACTTACTTGAATTATTTCTGACGCCGAACTTGAGTGCATTGGGTACAGTGTTTGGTTGTCGATTCTTAATTCAGGTGTTAAGGCCTTTTAGTATTAGGGTTTCATAATTTCAAACATACCTAAATAGGTGATGAGATTCATGATAATAAGAAAAGACAAAACATTTCCCAAAATGAAATCAATTCAGAGAGTGCATAAAACAAGTGGTACCCAAAAAGTGACAAAATTTGATAAGGCTTTTTTAGGGTATGTTGAGTTCTCAATAGGACCCATATGGGACCAAACCCCTCTTTATTTATGTTTTTTAAACATTTGGCGAGGGTCTCATCGATGATGAGCTATACTAAGCATCTATTGTCCTCCTTAGGCTAGTTAAAAAACAAATAGGTACTCATTGTCCATGGTGGGGGAAACATTTAGGGAAGTGAGTTAATTTTTGGAAAGCATTATGGTAGTTGTTTGTTGTCTCCCTTGAACATGGCACCTGTTTGTGTCTTATCATACAGTTGGGTAATTTCATTGTTTCTGAGTCATACCAATCCTATGATTCATTATACTCCTTTGTCTCACCCAAAGAGTTCCCCAGTTATCGTCACACTATGTTTTGGTCTATCTATCAGTCGAGTCAATGTTTCCAAGTCAATTTTTGTGCCTCACAATGTTCAAGGGAAGTTTCAGCCCAAATCAACACCTCTATAGTATTACCAACCTTCATCCTCATGTCGATCTGTGCTCATTTAATACATTATCTTACATCTCTTTCTTGTGTTAGTTTCATGTCAATGATGGAGGACACATCATGTCCCTCCTTCAATGAGTCTGTTCCTCTCAAGTTCAACACATTATCCAACAATTATACATAGAAACTAGTTATTTCCTTCAAACCTACATGCCTCAATGGCAAGTCTCTTCACTTTCGACAATATTTTTACATCATTGGCCTATGATTGAATGATTCCAAGAATGTTTGAATTCATCTCATTTATTCACATTTGTTGGAATGTACTAGGGTACCTTGGGATTCATTTTCATCATTGGTGATTTCTCTCACACTTGTTAATTGTATAAATCAATGATTGGTAATCAAGTGTTTTTTACAATGTTTAATATCGACACATCTATTCACATGGCTAGGGATGATTTTAAGGATGGAAATTTGTTTTAAAATGTATAAACCTTGGCAAATTTTACTAATCCTTCATATGCCAACTATAAATGTTTGGCGATAGTTTTGTAAAAATATTCAAATTTATAAGGATTTTATATAGTTTTTTACAAAATTTTGGCGATTTTTAAATTAAAATAATTGTATCCTATAGAATTTGGGTGAATCATTTTTAAAATAGAGAATCTTGTTTTTGGAAAAACCATGGAAAATTAGCCCATGAGAGAAATTTAGCCCCTAAAATCATCCATGCACATGGCTAGAATCATACTGTTTTGGGATCAGGATTAAGACCCTGGGAACAGACTTATATTACATGGCTCACTCAGGTTGTGATGGATATTTTGAGTAATTAATAAGATTATAGTATGGTCATCATGCTGACAATCTCATTGATGTATATGAAGTCACATATATCCACCTTGTATTGGTCTGTGAATATGTTTTTGTCATATCGTAGCTCCACTTTTTATTCTTTTGTGGCTACAACCTAATTGATTCATGGAGATATGGATCCATATTGTATCTTTGGTGGCCATATCATTAGTCAGTGCTTTCATGGATCTGCATTGAATTGGTCGACACCCATGCTTTGAGTCGGTGTATTTCGAGCATGGGTATCCCTACCTCGAAGATGATATATATATATTGCTTGATGTTTGTTTATAGTTTTTCCCGACTCTCCTATTCCAAAACCCTCACACACATATTTATGTAAAGTGTTTCAACAATCATCTTTTCTTCTAACTTCACACTTTAGGGGGCATTTGTTACACACCTAAGTGTCACACTATCAAAATTTTCACTTAAGTGTCATAAGTGTCACAAATGTTATAAACCTAAGTGTCGCACCTAAGTGTTGAACTTAAGTTTAGTACTTGATTGTCTCAACTTCGTCACCAAGAGGAAGTGTATGTCATATTCCCTAGACATATTGAAGAAGAAACATATCAGTTGGAGGTTGAAATACCATCGTTTTTCTTGATATTTTGGCCTTGATTTAGCTTCATCACCCCACTTACCATATACAAGGAGGGATTAAACCATGATCATCGCTCCCCAAGAGTGTCTTAGGGAGTGATAATCCTTTGCTCATCACCCTGTGAAAAATTATGGAGGGGCAATGAAGTTTTTGTAACCATCATGCCTTGATTTGTGAGGTTGTTTCTGAGAGATCTCAGTTGGTTAAGGGATTGGTTCGAGTTTAACTATATTCAAGGAAAGATGACATTGTTAGTTGATCTAAATCCTCACTTGACCACATCTTCTCCTCAAAACTGTCCTATGGTTGTGATGTTTCAATGTTGATATAATGGAGACCGTGCTAGAGTGAAAGAGGGAGTAAAATTTAGAGCATCATAATTATGATTGTGTGAGACCCAAGGGGATAAAAATTAGAGCTTGGAGGATTTGTTTCAACGTCGCGATTGATATTGTAAGTGCTTCACTATTGGTTACTTTCCATTAATATATAACTTGGCCTATTCCCTTCATGCCTATGTGTTCACTATATGCATGTCTATTGTTGTCTGTTTCATCATAGATAGATCTTTTATATTTGAAAATATATTGTAGAAGAAGAAGTTATTGTTGTGTTTTTTACAAGACTTCTCTTGGAGCTTGGACATCAAGATCAAGGGCTAGAAAAATGAGGACAACTGAAAAAAAAGAGCTAAGTATTCTATCCTTTTCTTATCATTTTGATTGTTTTCATGGAGAGTAGATATAGGGGGAAAGTAGTAACCATTTGTTTCTCTCTGTCTTAGATCAAAGGAGTCTTGATCCAATGGGGGTTTCATCTATCCGTAGGGGAAAATTTTCCACAAAATTTGGGTGCTTGGATTATATAACGAAGGTCAAGGGGTTGAACCCCACCTAACCTTTTATATTCTCACATGGGTAATGAATCAAAAATTAAATAAAAATATCCAGGATGGCCTTTACAAAAGCCCCTGCTGGAAAAAATTAGAGTAGTGTGTTAAGGAATTGGGCCATTGGTCTGGATTAGTGTGTTAAAGAATTTGGCTAACCATAACAAGACTCATCAATGACCTAGTGGCTAATTCAGTTGGTTGTTAAGCTAGATCTTAGAATTTTGATTCCCTTCAATAGAACAATTTTTATACCCTTAAGCCACATTATCCATTTTAGGTGTTGCCACGTGGAATCCCTTGATTGTCCCAAGTCACTGACCATACACCACAGTCAACTACTCTGTCAGCATGCCATGTCATTACCATACTTCCACCTATCACCTACCATGTCAGCACAATACTTCCACTTGTTACTTTCCACGTAAAAATCATACCTACCACATGTCATCCACACATTCCAAATTTCATCCATACAATGCCACATGTCATAATTCAAGTGATGCCACATGGCACCTCCTTTTTCCCTTTTTGACTATTTTTTCCAAAACATCAAACAATGATATCTTTATCATATGATGTTCATTTGAGCCCATTTAAA